>CM052084.1:7251699-7264593 GCA_028453745.1 Agapostemon virescens
TTCGAATGAAACAAAAATGTTCTGCATGGATTGTGACGAGTAGGAGGCAAATAAAAATTCTAGGAGCACAGATACTTTGTTAAAAGTGTACTGAAAGATAGAAATTAGTGAATTCAGGATTTTCGAGTAAAACAAAACTATTTTGAGTAACAAAACCTCTCGAATCAAGTTTTCCAAAAGTGTCTCCGCAATTCGAGTAATTGAAAAATAAAAGATTATTCTATGATCTATGACAGGTGTAGCGGGAAACGAGGCAATCGAAGGTTCGCTTATCGCTCAGGACTTAATTCCGCGGTGCTAATGAAATTTCGTAGTGACAGTAGCCCGACGTATCTGCACCGTGTCGAAACCCAGGCGACGTAATACCGTAAAGAAGAAGAAGAGGAACTTAAAGAACTGGAAAGAAGAGCCGAAAGAAGCGAAAGAAGACGACGAAGCGGCCCTCTCGGAGTCGTGTGCGTCGAGTGGCAGGAAGAAAACGGGCGTAAGTACCGAGACCGGTCATTATTTATGCCATTATAGCTCAGTCTGGCCGGTTGCTTGGTTGCTTGGTTGCTTGGTTGTTGGCCGCGTAAGCTCGAGACCGCTGCCACGGACTTAACGAGCCTTCGTTCGCGTTCGCTCTCTCGAGACCCTGATAAAAGGACTACCTTTCGAACCCGCCTCTCGACGATCGCGAAAGCTACTCCTCTTCTTCATCTTTCCACCTCTTCCATCTCTCCCCTCCTACCCCTTCTACCCCTACTCTTCTTCATCATTTTTTCACTCACCCCCCTCCCCCGTCACTCTCTCTCTCTCTCTCTCTCTCTCTCTCTCTTTCTCTCTTTCTCTGTCTTCTTTTCTTCCGACATTATTACTCTTCGTCTCTGTTTCTCGAGCCGCGAAAAACAGAGAGATCTTCACCGAGAGTTTCTGTTTAGATGATTGATACCGGCCGGAGACGATGAAGAATGGAGTCGCCTTTCATCCCGGTTTCTTCTTCTTTCTTTCTTTCTTTCTTTCTTCGGCGGCCACTGTCTCGGTTCCTCTTCGATGATCCAGGTTGATTTGCATTTACCCCCGGTGCACCGGGACCCGTTTGCCCGCGAAATTGATTGCTCGACAGGATCCGCGAGATTGTCTCGGGATCCGCTGAATGATCCGAACGATCCGGTGCTCTACGACGGTGAATGGAAGCGGATAAACCGCGAGATTGCCTCGACGGGAACCTCGCTTTGTAAGATTTCAGATCACCCTGATGGGGCCGAGGGACGTGTTTGGACAGTTGCCGAGGTGATTCCATGACTCCGGGTCAGCCCGATCCTTAACCGGACGGGAAAAATTTCGTTTTCTATGATTGTTTTGTCTTGAAAGATTTGATCGCTCGGCTAGGCTGGGGAAATGCTCTCTATGACGTGGATGAAGGATTTAACGAGGCTTCTTTCACTGAGGGGAAAGCATTTTCCTTTTGGGCATCTTCTGGTGTTGCCTCAGTAAATTGCATTCGGGGGGTTACTTTGTTTCGGCATGTTAATTTGCCAGATTTTTTTTAAATATTCTGTATGTCAAATTTAAAAGCAAGGAAAAAGCTTCTTAGCTTTAGGTGTAAAATTTAGTTATTAAATTAGAGAATTGCAAGATTCAAAGTTTGTGAAAACAGGATTTTTGAATATTTGAAACTGGTGAAACGAGGAGTTTCTAAAATTAATAATTCCTCATGTTTTGAGTTAGTAAAGTATGGTATTTGCAAGATGTAGAATTAATAAAACTTTAAAATTTGCAAAATATGGAGTTTGTGTAATTTAGGGTATGCAAAATTTAGGATTAGTAAAATTTGGAACTAGTGAAACTAAGAGTTTGGAAAATTAGTAATTCCTCATATTTTGAGTTAGTAAAGTTGGGAATGTGCAAAATGTGAAATTAGTAAAACTTGAGAATTGCAAATTAAGGAGATTATATAATTTAGGGTTCTTAAAATTTAGAGTTTATAAAATTTGGAATTAGTAAGTTTTGGAACTAGTAAACTAAGAATTTGTAAAATTAACAATTCCTCATACTTTAAGTTAGTAATATTCGAAGTGTGAGAAAATTGGAATAACTGAATCTTAAAAATTGCAAAATTTGGAGATTATGAATTATGAATGTTGCAAACTTTGAAATTAGCGAAACTTGAACTGTGTAAAATTAACAATCTCTCGTATTTAGAGTCAGTAAAATTTGTAATATAAATTACCAAATAATACAATAATTATTGTATTATTAATATATTTATGTTGTAGTTATTATTAAATAACTTAAAATTTCTTGTTCTGTTTTAATTACTATTGTGTATTTTAATAATTGCAGAAATGACGAGCCTTTTGTAAAGTACAGTGGGAATTCGCCGGAATAATAAAATCCAATTTGAGAATGACACTTCGGTGAAGCAATTTATTAAGTTATAGCAAACGATGTGTAGTATACTAAAGTTTATGCGGCTGTATTCTCAGTTTCTTCTCAGACAGCATCGCCGCCCATGAGAAACTGGTTCCACATTTGTGCTTGGCAGGATATAATAACGCACTCAATTTGCAAAGCACATTGACTGATGTTTATTGACCGTATTTGTTACAGTTCGGCTCATAACCAGCGCATCGTGTCAACCTACTTGGTCGTTCTTTATTAAAACAGCCCCGAGCCGTCCTGTGATCCTTGTTTTTGTCAATTAGTTAGTTAAAAAGACGGAAATTTACATACAGATGATCGTTTCAATGATTATTAATATATACAGCGTTGTGCATTTCTGGAAAAAAAATGGCAATGTCAAAATCCTGTCGAAATTAATTACAAATTTGACAAATCCCGAATTACAGAAGACTCAAAAGCTTACAGTTATCAAGGCTTGCTAATTTTAATTTGTTCACACTTCAAATTTTAATATCTCTAAACATGAGAGATTGCTAATTTTATAAACTTTCAGTTTCGTTTAATTTTTAATTTTTCAAACCTCATAATTCACAATCTCTGAATTTTGCACACATCCAATGCACATTTATATTTCGAATTTGCACTTTTTCTACAGGATATCCATTCCATTAATAATTCAATATTTTTGCACTATATATTTAAATTTCGAGACTTCCACAAAAAGGTGCTGAATATTCGCAAATATTTTTGCATTGAATTTGCACCTTTCCTGCAGCAAATCCATTCTACTAATATTCCAATACTTTTACAAATATATAAAATATATTTTTACAATATATTCAAATTTCCAGACTTCCAAAAAAGATGCTGAATATTTGCAAATATTTTTGCATGGAATTTGCACCTTCTCTGCAGCAAATCCATTATGTTAATGTTTCAGTATTTTTGCACTGCATGCAGAAATGTCGAGAGATCTGAAAAAGATGCTTCACATTCGCAGATATTTTTGCATTGTATTTGCACTATTTTTGTAGCAGATCAATTTAATAAATATTTCAATATTTTTGCACAGCACATTCGAGTATCAAGATCTCCAAAAATTACAGTCTGTGGCACAGAGAAGCATGTGTTCCCTCCATTGTTCGAGTGGAAACGTTGCAAATCAAGTGCGAATTTTGACTACGAAATTTCGCACGACCACCAAGCGCGAGCATAGAAAGAGCAGCTCCTTAATTCCGCGCCGGCACGCGATTATGCTCTTTGTAGTAATTATCGATTCGCAGGCCAAAGAGAAACACATCTCGGGCATCGTTGCGGAATTTCGCGAACGCACGCACGCGTGTGACTTTCGAGATCGATTAAATCGGGCGACCAAACGTGGATAACTATGCCGCAGTTGCGAATTGCTATTCCACGAGCTGAGAGCGATCTGTTATCCGAACTCGATGCACCCTTGCGTGCAAAAAATTATTCTTCTCCTTTTTTTTCATCGATTTAAATACTGATTCAAGTTGAACGAATGATCCTGATTATGGATTTTACTGAATTTTGCAACCTAACTTGCTGTTTCTCTCGTTGGACCCATGCTTTTATGATAATTTGGAGTATGCATAATGTGGTGTAATTATTTTTTCATTTGATTCGCTAATTAATTTTATTCCGGACAGACGATCTCGTGTTGTTGCAGATTTGAATAGGGATCTTTGCGAATTTTGAAAGTTTTGTGTGTAATTGCGCGGAATGTGCAAAATTGTTATATTTGGAAAATTGCAAAGTGGATTTTGTGCGAAATTGCACAAGATGGCTGTTGTGGAATTTGGAGTTTGTGAAATTTGTGAAACTTGTGATTGACTGTGTTTGTGAAATTTGCAAATTGTGTTGTTTGTAAAATTTGCAATTGGAGGATTGCAAAAAGTGCAATTCGGGAAGTGTGAAAAATTCACAATTCTTAAATCTGCATTTTGCAATACTTGCAATTTATAATATTTGAAATTTCTGATATTTACGATTTATAATATTTGTAATTTTTTAAATTTGCAATGTACAATATTTGGGATTTGTAAAATTTGCAAGTTATAATATTTGGAATTTGTAAACTTTGCAATTTATAATATTTACAATTTGTAGTATTTGGAATTTGTACAATTTAGAATTTATTATATTTGAGACTTGTAAAATTTACAATTTATAAAATTTGCTATTTATAATATTTGAAATTTGTGATATTAACAATTTATAATATTTGGAATTTGTAAAATTTACAATTTGCAATATTTGCAATTTATAATATTTGCAATTTATAATATTTACAATTTGTAATATTTGGAATTTAAAAACTTTAGAATTTATTATATTTGAGACTTGTAAAATTTACTATTTATAAAATTTGCAATCTATAATATTTGGAATTTATAAACTTTGCAATTTACTAATCTGGAACCTTGCAAAATTTGCAAACGATAAATTGCATAATATGTACACCTTAAAATTAATAAAATATATAAAGTTAGTAAAACGTATAATAATCACAATTTCATAAATTCATTTCATAATCGAATTTAATGCAACGTAGAAAAACGCACATATAAATTTCTTACGGTCTAACGAAAGGTTTAATTTAGTAACTAAATAAATTACAAATTCTATTCACTCGACGCAAAAGATCCAACAATATTTCACGGACATTAATGGAAACGGTTATTACGATGGCTGTAACAGAAAATACTTTTTTTTATCAGAGGTACTATTACCTTCAACTGTGTAAATTCTAATTATCTATCCATTAAAATCGAAATGTTATTTATCTATCATCAGCCCATTTGTAAACACAGGATCAGTTTTCGTGTTTCCAAGCGACGGCTTGCGCCTCGAACACGAACCAAATGAAACAAATTGCATGTTCAATTTAATCTATCACGCTTCGTGAAGAGTAACCATTCACAGAATTGTTTAAACAAGTACGATCAAACGATTAGAATTACTTCCACTACTTCGAACCGCATTTAGAGCCTATGAAATCGCCTGTAAGCACACTCTGCCCTCTTTACTCAACTTCTGTGAGTGCCAGCCAATTATTTGTAACATTTCCAAAATAAACAATTCACATACAACAATTAAAATTCATACACAAATCGCTAAACTTTATTTTAAACTACTGCCACTTACAAATTAACTCATCAAAATTATATTAAGGTAATTTAATAATTAATAATAACTAATTATTAAATATTATTTTATTAATTTTATTAGTAATAAAAATCGAAATTTTTCATACAAATCTTTCAACCTTAATAATACTTATTTTGCTCCCACAATTTAAAAATGTTTAATTATCTGTGAATAAATATAAATAATTATCTGATAATATCCTTATGCCTTGCAATAATTTTTAATAATTCTGAATGTTTAGAAAAATAAAATTGTCCAAGTTCTGAACTGTTAAATATAGCATCTTACGTTGTCGTTTGTTAAAATATAAAATTGCTGTTGTATTGGAGAAATTGTTAACGGTGTTTAATTTACGGTTCTCCGAGGAATTTGCATTTTCCAACATAATTGTTTCGATTTTCTCCAGATTGATGGAAACCAATTTGAATCATGCTACTCCGTTTCACCGGCATCAACGTCGTTTTGCGCATCTAAGCTCATCTTATCAAGCATCCTCATCAACCTACTTCTTTATCTGCAGTGCCAGATCGCTCGTAGATCATTTCGGTTTACTTTTCTGTTATTTCTATTCTTGCCGCGCGCGGTTTTATCTCTGCTGAAAATTAATTACCTGACACGTCCACTGTCATAACGTTTACCATTGACAGACGCTGCGAAATTATTAAGCAACAATTATGCAACCGGCCGAGTACAATTAACAAGAATAATTGCCGAGACATGTTAATTTTTAACGATCTCTCAGAACTTGTAGAGATTTATGCGAATATGACAAGAATTATTTTTAACGTCGATGGTAATCATAATTTCAATCGTTAATAAATAAAGTTCGATAATTTGGTTAAATTATATAATTTATATTGAGCTCAGTCTGCGAAAGAATATTTTAAAGCTTATTCTTTATTTAATACAGTTATTTGAAAGCTTGTAACTGGGTTATGCCCAACCTGCAAATTAAATGTTAAGTTATTGTTTAAACAAAAGAGATATCTTCACAGTTTTTTACTAGATTGTATTCTTCGTTTAAAGATACACTATAGAAAAAAATTAGGTTATACTACGTCCATTAGGTCTTGAGATATCTTTGAGAATAGTTAGGGGTAGTTTTCACCCCTTAAAAGTATCAAATTGCAAATATTTTAATAACTACGTGCCAAATTGTAATTTTTATTGTACATAACAAATGTATACACATAATGATTTGTACATAACCAAATGAAAATTCATTTTAATAAAAATCCATTGGAAAAAGATGTTTGCAAGAAAACTTGAGAGTTCATTGGGTTAAAAATTAATTAAAAAAAGATGCTATAATGAAAATTTGAAAAATGCTGGAACAAAAATTAAGTAAGAAGTGATGTTTAAATCTAAATTTAGAATTTGCTAGGAATAATAATTAATTAAAAAAAGATATTTAAATGAAAATATGAAAATTGATTGGAATAAAAATTAATTAGCAAAAGACAGTGCAATGAAAATTTGAGAACTCTTTAGGACAAAAATTAATAGAAAAAACGATGCTGCAATGAAAAATTGAAAAGTGTGAGAAGAGAAATTAAATAAAAAATACAAACTTGAAAATTACCAGGGATAAAAATCAACTGAAAAAAGATATTTAAATGAAAATATGAAAATTGAGTAAAATAAACTATGAAAAATGAATGGTATAAAAATTAATTGGCTAAACGTGCCAGAATAAAAATTAGAAAATTGATTGTGATAAAAGTTAACTGAAAAAAGATGTTTGCAAGAAAATTTGACAATTCGTAGGGATGGAAATTAATTAGAGATGCTGCGATGAGAATTTGAAAAATGCTGGAACGAAAATTAATTGAAAAAAGATGTTTAAATGGAAATTGATATTTTACCAAGAAGAGAAAACGCACGGTTGAGAAAGAATGATGGATCTCGATCGTTTTTCATTCTGTTCTTTTTTCGTTTTACACCTAGATCCGATAGATTCGTTCTGATTCAGCAAATACCATGGCGAAGAACCTAGAAACGAGACAATAGGAACCGGGAATCTGCGAAACGGAAGACAACGGACTTTGCACTGGCCCGTGTTATGGTGTGGATCGATGGAAAATTATAAATTATCTACGGTGTGGTCCATTGTCGGCTGTCTTTCTCCCAGCCATCTTTCTTTTTCGAAATAAACTGTGTGACGGAAACCATTTGTAATACGAATTCCATTGTTTGCAGATTTTATTGTGTATCTCGGCCGGCAGACTGGCTAACTTTTATGGCGATTTTCACAAGACACAATTCACATTTTTATTTAAACGAAAATGAAAATTTAAGAAGAAAATTTTTATTTTACTGGGAAATTTTATTTCGTTGGATATAATTGATTTTTATTATTCGATTGGAGAGCATATTCGTTTTGCTGAGAAGTTTTATGTGATTGGTAATGATCTTTGAAATGTTTGTGGCAAAAATGATAATTAGGAAGAATTTTTATTTTGTTGAAAATAATTTTTCATATTTTTGTGATGAACACGATAATTAAGGGGAATATTTATCTTAGAGACACGTTTCTTTATAGAAGTATTGTTTAAGAATTGTTAGAATGATTAATGAGAGAACAATTTGATTTTTACCAGGAAGGATCATTTTCTAGATCATCGTATGAGATCGATTGATCCAAAATGGAGTAGAAACTGCCAGCAAGGACGTTAAAAGTTATACATAATTGTCAATTCATACCTTCTTCGACTGTGAGCGATTGAATTCAAGAAATAGGATTTTCAAAATCTATAAATCATTTTATGGATCATTGCAAGTGATCCATGGATCCAAGACAGACCCACAAATGTTCAAATAAAATTTAAAAAAAATTGTAAATCTATATCAGCTCGATTAAAATCGATGAAATCTGAGAAATTGTGTTGTTCTCACAAAGACTCAATTCCTAGATCATTGCAAGTGATCGATGGATCCAAGACAGACCCACAAATGTACAAACAAAATTTTAAAAAATTGTAAATTTATATCAGCTCGATTAAAATCGATGAAATCTGAGAAATTGTGTTGTTCTCACAAAGATTCAATTCCTAGATCATTGCAAGTGATCGATGGATCCAAGACAGACTCACAAGCATTCACACAAAATTAAGAAAAATTGTAAATCTATATCAGCTCGATTAAAATCGATGAAATCTGAAAAATTGTGTTCTTCTCACAAGAAATCAATTCCTAGATCATTGCAAGTGATCGATAGATCACTATTTAGTTTACTCTACCTAGAAAATAATTATAAATTCGTGACATTTTAGAAGCGACAAAATTCGAAAAAATAGGACGTTCACTTACCAAAAATCGTGTTCTAGATCACCGAGGGCGATCGAACGAGACCCGGGATGGATCGACGATCCGTCGGACACCGAGAAATCGCCATAATCTCAGAAAGAGGACCTCGCTCACTGCTCGGTGTATAGCGGAACATTAGCCGTGGCTGCCAGATCTAAGTAGCGTATTGTTTCATAGTTATTGGATCCTGTCGGAAATAAGTTCCGCCACGGTTAGTGGAAATTCAATGAATAATGATCAGACCGCCGATGTTTATGCAAATTCGAGATTTCTATAGTCTACATAGTTCAAGTCGAGCCGGAATCGAACTGAAATTAGCTTCCTCCGGCAAAAAAAACAACATGATTAAATATTTATGCAACATAAATATACAATAATTGTGGGAGTCGATTAAAGTTCATTAAAGTCGATGAAAAATGAATCCTTTAAGTTTTAATAGTAAAACTGTTTAGAAATTATCAAATTCCTCTTATCTCTTCACAATTTGATTTTCCCAGTCATTTTTTATTATCACAAATGCATCCAATTTTTTATAAAAATAAAAACATCCTTTTCTTTAAAATAAAATGGAATAAATGGAATAATTTGTTACATTCTGTAAACCAGGATAGAATTATAACAAGTATATAATAAATAATAGTTATAAATAGTCTAACAACAATCAGAAAAATTAAACATTATTGTTGGGACGTTAAACAATCGTCTGCTCGAATGTGCAAAGTAAATTTGTTGCATAAATCTGCAAAATGTGGTTTATTCGACTTTTCACTGATCTTTTACTTAAAATTATTTTTATTTGGCATGATCGAAGTATTGTATACTATATTTTACTATATGACGATGTTTTTATGATATTGCCATTTATTTTTAACTGTTGCCCGTGAAATCTATCAAATAAATCTGCAAAATATAACCATTTCCATTTTATAACATAGTAGTCTAATTACCAGCGTACAGGCCGCCATTTTGGAAATTGCAGATCACAAAAGTAGCCCAATAGACGTCCCAATGGTCACAAATTTCGCTCCCAATTTTTGAAAAACGACACAACAACCACAGCAACGATAAACAAATTATGTAACCTGAAATTAAATTTAAAAATTAATAAAAATATTTTGCAATCTACAAAAATATTTTTATTGCTAAATAGTGGTCTTTGCCGAAACGACCAAAGTCCAAAAAGTTTAAATAAAGCCCGGCAACAATATTGTCGCAAAAATTCCTCACACAGTGGCAAATAATGATTTCAGATTTTTTAAAATGGAGTCGGTTCGGCGTTCACCTAGTTTTCGATTAAAAAGAAGTATTCCGACCGTTCAAACTGGGAAAACGATGCTTTTCTCCGAGAGAAAAAAGGCAGCTAATTTGTTTAACATCCTCGGTGATTAATAGTAAATGGCACACTATTCGCGAACGACACGTTTCGCTAAGATGTTGCTGCTCGGCTCAACAGACCCAAACCTGATTCAACATTCACCCCGAGCAAAATCAACTTCCAGACGAAGTAAATTATTCCCCCGACATGCTGCTACGCGAGAGATTACTATATTCATACCGCCTTTCCGCGAATTCTATAGTCTGTTTCCTTTGCGGAAGCGTTAGGTTGATACTCCATTTTAGAAACTGCAAATGGATTTTATTGGGGAAAGCACGGCCATACCCAGTTCGCGAAGCATTCGTTTTTCCACGGTGATTTCATCGCAATGGCGGCCCACGGGATTATAGTGACTTTTAAACAAACTATTAAAAACACTCCGTCACGAGTGTAACAACAATTTATAATTTATTATTTGTTGGTAGAGTAAAACAAATTTTAGCGAACGAAAATAATTTCATGTCAATTCTATATTTTTTAATGTGGTCGTTTGTGTATTTTAGAAATTCCAAGATGGCCGCCGATAGGGTTAGAGTGCTCTTAAACAAATTATTAAAAGAACTAGGCTACGACTGTAATAATAATAGGATGTTTATTATTTTTCAGGGGAAAAAGCAAAGTTGGGTGAACGAAAATTATTGCAATTGATTTATGTGACTATTATTGAATTTTAGAAATTCTAAAATGGCGACCAACAGGTTGAGAGTGCCTTATAAATACATTCCTAAGAGAATTATGTTAAGACTGCAACAGAAATATTAAATTTATTATTTTCTACTTAAATAAAGCAAATTTGATTGAAGAAAAATAATTGTACATGCTTAGATCTGCTCATTCATGTTTTCTAGAAAATCCAAGATGGCTGCCAACAGGGTAATGATCTTTCAAACAAATTATTAAAGGATCTCCATTAGAACTGCAATAGTAAAATGAAATTTAACATTTCTCAGCAGAGTAAATTCGATTTAACTAAACAGAAATAATATCATATAATTAACGTGCACATTTCTGTATTTTAGAAAATCCAAGATGGCTGCCTTCCTGAACAAACTTTTCAGACAATTACCTTACGACTGCGACGTAACAAAATCGCATAAACGATTAAAGAATCAAAGAATTCCGTAAAAAGAAAGGCAAATTCCAATGGTAGTACTCTACAATTTCAAAAAACAAAATGGTGGCCGAAAATCGAAGCGATCGCCTTGAAGCTCGGTAAAATCCGACGGCTCGACGAAGAACGGAAATTTCGCGGAACTTTTGCGGTCGATTACGGCAAACAGGCCGTCGACGTGCAACTTAGGCCGTCCCCGGACGAGAAAGAAAGAGTTTTTGCAGGAAACGGGCCGGTTAAAAAAGCAGATAACAATTATGCGCGCATGGAACTCGTAATAGGTTGTTTAATTGGAAATTAAGCGTCGGAATCTCGCTTGTGATTCCTCGAGCAGAAAACTTAAACACCGGTCGCGTGAAAAAATGAAAATGAAAAACGACGAGAGAACGAGAAGCGTACGGGGAACAAGAAGAGGAGACGGGGCCGCCGAGGGAAATGGAGAGAGAAGGAAAGAAAAATGAGAAACGCTGGTACGGGGACGAAAAAGAAGACGGGGAGGAGGAGGGAAAAAAAAATCGCTCAGAAATTTACTTTGCGATAAGAGGCAGAGAGAGAGAGAGAGAAAGAGAGAAGAAGAGAGAGAGAGGGAGAGAGAGAGAGCCTAATGCCCCGGCCAGAGAAATAATACGCCTGTAAAGTTTTAATTAAACCGGCATGCTTGTTCAGAAACCGACACCAGCGTGTAGAACGTGTAGTAAATCGATCGATTTAATGTACGGCCAACCGGAGTCACGGAAAACCATTAAAATATTCAACTTTATAACCATACGTGGCTAATGAACTCCGGCGAAAACGATACCCTCGCATAAATTCGCTGTTCCGACTGGACAGCTCTTACGACAGATAACAATTATCTTGATATTGTTGCAATGTATGCTCTCGCGCCTCGATTACCAGCACCATCGACGTTTCCTCGTTCTTTTTCCCTCTTTCGACGTCGCCTTTTTCAATACCCCGAGCTTCGCGGCTCGCCAATTTCATGCGCCATTGTGCAGCTTTGCTTCTGCGATGCGCGCCGCGGAGGCACCGCATTGTTTTGCGACGATTTTTCACCGACTCCCAGCTGCAGCGCGCCAGCGCGAGAACATTTTTATCTGCCATTTAGTCCTCGACACCGTTGATACTTTCTTTCTTGCCAGGTTTTTCTGCTTTTTTCTTTTTGTTTCTCTTAAGGGAGAATGCACGAAAAAGGCGACTCACTTATTTGTTGCGCGGTGTTTGTTAGCTTAGAACTTTTTTGTTGTTTTTGTTTTTGGGAAAAATATAGGGAAAGGTGATTCATTTATTTGTTGCGCGGTGTTTGTTAGCTTAGAACGTTGTCATTTTTTGGGAAGGGAAAGAATATAGGGAAAGGCGACTCACTTATTTGTTGCGCGGTGTTTGTTAGCTTAGAACTTTTTTGTTGTTTTTGTTTTTGGGAAAAATATAGGGAAAGGTGATTCATTTATTTGTTGCGCGGTGTTTGTTAGCTTAGAACGTTGTCATTTTTTGGGAAGGGAAAAAATATAGGGAAAGGCGTCCCACTTATTTGTTGCGCTATGTTTGTTAG
>CM052084.1:7264603-7276126 GCA_028453745.1 Agapostemon virescens
CTTAAAATGCTGTCGTTTTTGTTTTTGGGAAAAATATACTGAAAGGCGACTCACGTATTTGTTGCGTGGTTTTTGTTAGCTTAGAACGTTGACATTTTTTTGGGGGAGGGGGATATGCAGAAAGGTGGATTGTTTATTTGTTGGGCGGTGTTTATTAACTTGGAATGTTGTCGTTTTTGTTGGAGAAAAATATACGGAAAGGTAGACTGTTTATTTGTTGCGCGGTGTTTATTAACTTAGAACGTTGTCGTTATTTTTTTGGGAATACTATGTGGAAAAATGGATTGTTTATTTGTTGCATGGTTTTTGTTACTTTGAAGCGTCGTTGTACTTATTTTTAATGATTTTATGGGGAAATGGTGGATTGTTAGATTTACAGATCGTTGTTTATTCGTTTATTTATAGAAATTTAAGAAATAGATCACTTGTATTATATGTTATATATTTTGTAATAAATATTGTATGTTTGGCATGCGATATTTGTTAATTTAAAGCATCGTTGCGTCTCTTTTTTGATGAAAATACATGGAACAAGTAGCTAGTTACATTGGCACGTCGTTGCATCCTTTTTTAATGGAAACATACAAAATAAATGATTCACAAATTATTTATGCAATGTTTGTCAACTTAAAGCATTCTTGGTTTTTAAAACAAATATGTGGAAGACGTGGATTATTTATTTGTTGTGTGGCGTTTGTTAATTAAAAGCGTCATTATTCTTGGATTAAGTATAAGAAAATGGCGACTCGTTAGAGTAACACTTCCTTGCATCCTTTTCTATTAATTAAAATATATAAAACAAACGTCTCACACATTTTTTATGCGACGTTTGTTAATTTAAAGCATTCTTGCTGTTTAACAAAAATATATGAAATACGTAAGCTGTTCATTTGTTTTGCGGTGTTCGTTAGTTTAAACCACAGTTGTTTGTGTGTTTTTGAAAGAGTATAAAGAAATGATGGACGTTTTGTTTGTTCTACAGTGTTTGTTAGTTTTAGGTATCGTTGTTTTTGTGGCACAGTATAAAGAAATGGTAGTTCAGATATTTTTCATCGATGTTTGTTAATTTATAGCATCATTGGTTTTGTTTATTGTCAAAATACATAAATGTGCTCCATAAGAATAATATCTGTTACGATATTAATACAAAAATGACAAGAGCAAAGAAATTAGTATTATTTTCTGTTTAACCATTTTACAATAGAAATTTAAATATCACCTACAGGTGAATATTGCAAATGTTTCTTACACTGAATTTAATTGTGCATTATTCGCTCAGTGTACTGTAAAATGTTTATTATTCAGGTGGTTGTTAATGCAATTATGGTTTAATTGCAATTTAATTTAATCAATTTAATTAGAATTATTTACTGTTGATATTAACGAGCATTGCTTAGGACTCAGCCTTAATTAAATGTGATTAAAATATACTGAAATTTCGAAGCGTTTATGAAAATTAAGAAGAACAAATTACATGAAAAAGCGAATGGCGTTTTATGTTAACATGCCTTTTTCTACGGCCACTTTCCGTCGGCAGGAACAATAGCGAAAGATTTCATTATCCGACGGTTAAGGCACGCTTTACTGCAAACAGAAAATTCTTAATTAGTTTATCGAATGATACTTCTCGCAAAATAAACCTACATAAAATAAACGCGTTCTACTATTAATAAGTTTCTTTCGTGTTTTAATTGGTGAAATGCACGGAGAATCAATCGTAATTGTTAGCCTAGTGTAATATCACAATTTTAAACACAGGAGAAAATAATAGTTATAATAATATTTATGTCAGTTATAGCAATAATAATTGTTCTACATATTCTACATTTCACGTTTTGAAAATACTTGTATTGTTAGGGCAAAATGGCGACTGTATACGAATAGTTTGCAAATGTGGACAGATTGAAACTCGTATCTGTGTTAAACTAGATATTATATTATATTTTATGTTATATTAGAATTTTTTTAGTTTAATAAATAATTAGATTAACGTTAAAAAATCTAATTTGTGAGAGTATTGTTACATCTTCTGTTAGAATAGTACAGAAATCTTTAGTAGAACGCTATTGTTTCTAATATATTATTCAACATATGTGAGTCAAGTTTTTAAAATAAGAAAAGCTGTAATATTTATGAAAAATGGTAACTGAAAAATAAAATAAAATAATTTTAAAACGCTGAAATGCAATTTAAATTATTTGGCATTTTTAGAAATTTTATAGTCTAATAAATAATTGAATTAACGTCTACAATTCTAATTTGCTATTGTGAATGCTACTGTTTCTAATTTATTGTTTTACCTATGTGAAAAATAGATCTATGTATTTAAAAATATGAAAAACAATGTTATTTATGCAAAGTGGTAACTGTACACTAATAGTTTGCAAGTATAGACTTTGATAGTGTATAAAATAAATTGCAACCCCCGAGATGCAATTTAAATTATTTATTATTAGAAGTTTATGAGTTTAATAAATAATTGAATTCATAATTCTGTTTCGTGCAAGTATCAATTATACCTTCTGTAACAATAGTAGAAGAATCTTCCAAAAACAAGTTGATATAGGTAATTATACTAAATATTAATTTTGGAGACTGTTTTTAAGGAAATAAAAAATCTCATGCATAAAATAAATTAAAAACAATTTTCTCTATTTTCCATCAAAGTGCATCCAAAAATCTGCCCCTAAGTCCCTCGATCAAACTGCCATAATCGAATAATCGCTGTAGTGTTCGAGGATGAAAAATTAATTTACTAATTTGTCATAGTTTCCCCACAAACCTAATCTAAACCTCTTCTACCATCCCCCTACGAAAAATCATCTAAAATTCCCCTAACTGCCACAACATAATAGCACCTTCCTGAATGAAAAATTAATTCCCCAATTTTTCTACAATTTCACAATATACCTAATTTAGAATTCACACTCTCGCCACTCCTCCATGATAAATTTACTCATAAACTACCCCTGAAATTCCCTTAACTCACTATGATAATGTAATCGAGATTCCTCAGGTCAAAGATTAATTTCCCTGTTTCTTTACAATTCCCCAATAAACCTAATTTATAATTCACAATCTTTCACCACTCCTCCACTACAAATTTGCAGAAAAACTACCCCCAGAATTTCCTTTATTCACTGTGATAACATAATCGCGACTTCTCAGATGAAGAATTAATTTCCCTACAATTCCTCAATAAATCTAATTTATAATTCCCAATCTTTCACCACTCTTCCACTATAAATTTCTAGAAAAACTACCCCCAAAATTTCCTTTATTCACTGTGACAACATAATCGTGCCTTCTCAGATAAAGAATTAATTTCCCTACAATTCCTAAAGAAAACCTAATTTGTAATTCACGTGCCTCCTCCACTTATTTAAAATTGACAGAACAAACTACCCCCAAAAATTTCCTTAGCTCACTATAACAATACAATCGCCTCTTTTCAGATGAAAAATTAATTTCCCTACAATTCCACCATAAATCTAATTTATAATTCACTTGCTTCACCCACATACTTAAAATTGACAGAAAAACTACCCACAAAATTTCCTTCTCAGGTGAAGAATTAATTTCCCTACAATTCCTAAAGAAAACCTAATTTATAATTCACATGCTTCATCCACTAACTTAAAATTGACAGAACAAACTACCCCAAAAATTTCCTTAACTAATTATGACAACATAATCGCTTTTTCCCAGGTGAAAAATTAATATCCACAGGATTCTATAGTAAACCTAATCTAGAACTCACAATACTCCACCTGCTTCGCAAATCTCTGGAAACTCAGCCATAACTTTCCTGAACCATTTGCCGCGATCAAATAACACGTTTGCAGGGATGGCGGCATCGTTTCTAGGACGAAAAATTAATATCTCACAATTTCCCCACGAGGTCAATTTAATCTCCCACTTTGCCACCAGGTCTGCCATAGAATCAGCCTGAAAATGATTCTCAACGAAACTACCATAATCTAATAGGTCCGCTTACAGGACACGGATCGCGGCAGCGTTCTTGGGTGATCGAGTTCCGAAGCCGGGAATCACCTTGCACAGGTATCGTCGAGGGACCAGAGACTCTTTCTCCCTCTCTCTCTCGCTCTCTCTCTCTCGCTCTCTTTCTCTCATCGGAAATAAAAAAAAATCGAGCGGACAAGAGAAACACGGAGTAAGAGAGCAAACGGAACGGAGAACGAGACGGCGAAAGGAAGAAGGAGCAGTGCAGGAAGATAAGGAGGAGGCAAGATGTCGAGGGAAAGAAAGAAAGGGAAAGAAGCCGAGAAAATAGAGAAAAAGAGAAAGAAAGGGCGGCGGTCGAGGAGTAATTCGCCGCGGCCGAAAAAGTAATGGAGTTTAAAGAATTCTTTGGTGTGGGTGGCGGTGGGGTTATGGCACAGACAGCACAGGCGAAGCCACTGGGCCCCCACAAAGAGGAAGGAAGGAAGCTGCCGTGGAAGATGAAGAGCGGTGGAAAGAGTGGCACACCTGTGGCGAACAAGAGCCACGCTGTCTGGAAGGTCGATCCTGTTTTCGGGCTCTCACCTCTTCGCTTCTCGCGGCTGCTCGCTTGGCTCTTCTGAGACACGGACTGAGATAGAGGGACGGAGACAGAGACAGCGAGAGACAGAGATATAGACAGAGAGAGAGAAAGAGAGATAGTAAGAGGTAGAAAAGTAGAGGGAGGAAGACAGTGAGAGACAAAGAGATAGACAGAGAGCGAATGGGACAAAGAAAATAAAATCAGTGAAAAATAGGAAATTAGAGGGTGACAGAGAGAATGGGAGAGAATGGGAGAGCTAGGTGCAGAGAGAGGGAGAGAGAGAGGAAATAAAAACTGTACCAGAGGGAGAGAGTAGAAGAATGAAAATTGTGAGAGGAAGAATAAAAAGTGGGAGAAAGAGAGAGAATAAAAATTGTAACAGATAGACAGTGAAAGAAGAAAGACAGAAAGTGACAGGGACAGTAAAATAAAATTGAGAGTGAGAGAGAAATAAAATTGAGAGTGAGAGAAAAATAAAATTGAGAGTGAGAGAGAGAGATCAAAAACTGTAACATATAGACAGTGAGAGATTAAAAATTGTGACATATAGACAGTGAGAGAATAAAAACTGAAAGAGAGAGAATAAAAATTGTAACAGATAGACAGTGAGAGAATAAAGACAGAGAGAATGAAGACAGAGAGAAAGGGACAGGGAGAGTAGAATAAAAACTGTGAGTGGAAATCAAAAGAGTAAGAGAATAATAAAATTAAGAGTGAGAGAGAAATAAAAGTGAGAGTGAGAGAGAAATAATATTGAGAATGAGAGATAAATAAAATTGAGAGTAAGAGAGAGAGAGAGAGAGAGAGAGACAAAGGGAAAGAGAGAGAGAGAGATCAAAAACTGTGACATATAGACAGTGAGAGATCAAAAACTGTAACATATAGACAGTGAGAGATTAAAAGTTGTGACATATAGACAGTGAGAGAATAAAAATTGATAGAGAGTGAGAGAAGAATAAAAATTTAAACATATAGACAGAGAAAGAATAAAAACTGAAAAAGAGAGATAAAGATAGAGAAAGAGAGGGAGAAAGAAAAAGAAAGGGAAGAGAGAGAGAGAATAGTAAAAATTGTGAGCAGGATAAAAATAGTGAAAGAGAGAAAAAATTCAGAGCGAGGTAGAAAGACAAAGAGAGAATAAAAAGAGTGAGTGAGGGAGAGAGGGAATGAGGAGAGTGAAACAGAGAAAGAAGAGAGTGACAGAGGGAGAAAGAGAGAGAGAGATGCGGTCGGTTTCAGACCAGGCAACAAAGGCCCGCGACCATAAATCATCCGTCGGAGTTAGGCTTCCAGGCTGCCGGGGATCCATGGGTCTCTCGCGATCGCTCCACCGGGAACCGTAGAGATCGTTATTTGTACTGGTGTGGACGATTAGGGCGACGCTGCAACTCACGAGATGTTTGGAGAATTTTTAGACTTTCGAGGATCCTCGATTTTGATAGACCGCAGAGCTGCTCGCTGAAGGATCCGACAACTTCGGCCTGCGTGTCGCCGAAGTTTCCTCGAAATATTTCATAATTATCGTGAATATTAACCCTTGGGCAAGGGACCATTTTTACTGTCTCGTAGTCGACGATATTTATGGCAATTCCTGATCTATTTATCAATTTTTAACATTAGAACAGCGAGACAACTTTTTACATAAAATTTTTCATTGAAACATATATCAGAAAAATTATACAAATTTTGAATAATTAGTAACTAGTAATTAGTATAGTCTAGTGCTACGTCGTTCTAGTGTTCAAATATATTCTTAGTGGCACCTCTTGCGGATAAACCCTTTCGTAGACCCTCGTTTAACAATTATTCCTAGAAATGTTTAATAACTATTGTGAATATTAATTCTCGAGAGTAGCATGCTTTTTATTTTAAAAAACTCCCTATAGTCTATTTTGGATAACCCAATCTGTGTGATACCACCAGATAATTAAATAAAAAAGTCCATAAAATTAAAAATAGTATGCTTCTTATTTTAAAAAATTTCTGTAGCCTATTTTGAATAACCCATTGTGTGATACCACCAGATAATTAAACAAAAAACCCATACAATTAAAAATAGTATGCTTCTTATTTTAAAAAATTGTTTATAGTCTATTTTGGATAACCCACTACGTGAATGGAGCTGTTATATGTAAAAATATCGTTTCGATTTCGAGACTGCGTCGAGTGCAAAGGGTTAATAACACGAAAGCGGTCTCGAATAATGGCGCGGCAATTTGCACCGGTGCCCCGGAATCGCCATTCGATTCGAAAGGGTTGAAACCGGGAAAATGTCTACGCGGCCCCATCCTTCCGGTGGCTTAAACACGTGGTTAGTATGCATATCGGTTAAGCCCAGCACTGCGTTCACGCCTTCCCACGGATAAAAGTCAACTCCACCGCAGATCATGCGAGCGATCGAGCATTTTCGAGGAGTCGGCGTGCGATCAGGATCCTCGAAGATTTATTTCTCAAAACGCTGAAAAGGGGAATCGTCGAGTTTACGGTTTCCTGCCGTTGAAAGATCCTCCGGTGGTGGAACGGGCCCCCAGAAATAAACCGAAACGAGTCGAAACGAAGAAGCCGACGCGGAGGATGAGCGGCGAAGAAAAAAGGGAAAAATTGATACATATACACGTACAGGGTGTCCACGGAAGTATCAAGTTCCTTGAAAAGAGCTAAAGACAATCCGACAAATTTTTCCCTTCACAAAACTTCCACGTGCGGCTTCGTTTTCGAGTTATTAACGAATAACTCAGACCAATCAGAACTGCGAGCACTGCTGACGTATCGTAAGACTTGTCATCGAGAAACTTGCCACGTTTTCATCATTGCAAAATGATTCGAAGCTGTGTAACTTGTTCACGATTCGAGCACGGATCGGCGACATCGCTGCCGCTCGGTCAGCTGTTAGCTGCCCTCCGATTGGCCCGCGTTTTTCGCGAATAACTCGAAGACGAGGCCGCGCCCGAGATTTTCGCAAAGGGAAAACTTTCTTAGAATGATCCCTGGAATCGAATACTTTCGGGACACCCTGTGTATACGCAGAAGAGAGGAAATAGAGTACAATTATACATATCTATAGCCGAGAGACGGGCTCCCAGAAACATGTCGTTCGCGTGAGGCTTGAATGGATCCGCATATCCGTTGCGTGCCGAAACGCCGAAAGGATTCCCCTTTATTCTGAATTTCAATAGGATACAGCCCTGGAACCCGGCGCTAATTAATTCTTTGAACCGTGATTCGACGGTGGCGTGTCCCTTTATTTACAAACAAATCATTTGTTCCTTTCGTCTGGTTCGTTTATTCCCTGAGAAACGCCGGTGCCCGGGCTCCGGTTTATCTTCGGGAAGCGCCATTTTGATACGGGAACGCCGATTGTGTTTACGGGCCTCTGTAATTTCTAATTAGACCTTTCGCAGACGGATAAACAGTCCCCGCTTCCGTTACGAAAAACACTGGCGCCGCGAACCCTTTTTTTTTCGTTTTCCATTTTTGTTTTGGTCGGTATTAACAATTTCCTTTTTCACGGCTTCGAGACAAATGGGAAAATTGGCACCAACTCTGTCAATTTACAGGTTATCCTGCCAGTGATATTTCGACAATTTTAGAAGGACCATTTTTTCAAAGTGGACACTGCAATTTTGATTTTTAGAAATTAGAATTAATTTATTAGGCGGGCAAAATTGTTTGGGAGAATTATTGTTGGGCGGAATTGCTGAGGAAATTTTACAAGCTGTGTTTTGCAATTCGTGTAGCCCCAAATGATAATTTATAAAATAGTTTAAATTGCAAATTTGTATTAGTTATACATTTTCTGAGTTTAAATAATATTTCAGAGGCCAACGTCCAAATGCTTGTATTTCTAATAGAAAGACGTTTATATTTCTTGTTATATTTTATTGTGAACCTCTTTATGTTAATTTTTAACGATTTCTGGTTACTCCTCAATTTTCATTTACCTTGTCGTGTTTTAAATTGCATTCACTAATTATATTTAATAATGCACAAAGTCTGCAGATTTCCATGATGAAACTATTTTACTGGACGTCATTTGCAATGTTTGAAGCTGTGACTACATTTTTAAGCTTAGGTTCTCCTATTTTTAATGGAAAATACAGTTCATCAATGACGAAATATGCACAGTATTTTTAAAAAATATAAACAGCAATCAAGAAAATTGTTTAACAATATAAAACGCTGCGTTAGTCCCTGGGGACTGACGGTATCAGAATTATATAAATATTGTTAGGAAATATTCACACTATTTTAATAGATTCGATTCAAACAGAATTTACAATTAAAATAAAATTTAAAATAAAATAAAATTTAAAATTAAAATTTAAATAAAACGTGACGCGAAGGCTAGGCAAAATGGCGGGGGGCTGAACGTGTTAACAAAAATAGCAAATTTCCGTTAAATTGCGTGAAATTACGAATTTCGCGAGGATAAAGGATGTTCGTAAAATGATTAATTCGAAGGTAAGCAAAATATAGTTCGCCATTTAATTTCCCGACGCGTCCTCGCTGGTCTGAAATTTTGCGGCCGGTAGCGGTCTCGTTACACGGATTACGAATTACAGAAAATTATAGAAATTAATAACGAGACACTAATGAATAATTCATGGTTCCCCGACAAGTATTGTGTGTATACCGAAGCCAACAAAAAGTTTATGACACGTGAACAGTGTTGTTCGGCATTGTTCCACGGCAACGTCGCGCCATTTTAAATTGAGCGACCTTATTAAACGAAATTATGGGTCAGTTATTTATGCAACAAATATTATATACGCTACCGGCCAATTTTCCCAACAATTAAGCTTCAACCAGCGCACGTAGACTGCGTAACAATCTATTACTTACAAATTGCCATATAACAATACGGAATTACTGCACTAAAATATCGGAGACCGTGTGTACGCTAAACGCAACTATGCTGCTTGAATATCGATGACGAAATTCCTCCGGCAATTTATAGCGCACAGATACGTTTCGCGTAGATCTTGTTCCGTATAGATCTTATTATTCATAGATTTCTGTTATTTATAGATTCTACGCGCGCAACAAGTTTAGAGAATTTATTACACTTGTATACAAATTTTTAAATAGATAAAATATTTTGTTCTGCATAGATTTTATTGTTCACAGATTTTGTCATTCGTAGATTTTGTCATTCGTAGATTTTGTTATTTATAGATTTTTGTTATTCACAGATTTTTGTTATTTATAGATTTCACTAAGAATTGAGGCGCACAATAAATTTATATAAATGGACATTTGTCTACGAGCTTTTAAAGAGACGAAATATTTTGTTGTGCACAGATTTTACTGTTCACAAATTTTGTTATTTATAGATTTTATTATACATAGATTTAAGCATTGTCAATAAATTTATATAAATGGACATTTGTCTACAAACTTTTAAAGAGATGAAATATTTTGTTGTGCATAAATTTTATTATTAATAGATTTTAATATATATATAGATTTTATTAACCCTCTGTTACATCACTTTCATTGACACTACAGTTATTCTAACATATTCATCGTAGAAAATATTGCAGAAGAAAAAAGAAGAAATATATATATTACGTGCTAAATTGTTAAAAATTGTTATAAATAAAGGTCTGTTACCAATAAAAAAAATTGTACATATTCTCTGAACGTAAATAAAGAAGCTCACCGAAGTCCCATACTGAAAAGTTGCCTGGTTTCCCGTTAGAAAATTCCCAAAGGTGTCCTAAACGATCACACCTCAGGCTCACCCAACCGCTAAACCACTACCAGACTATTACACCTTGCACCGTCAACGGATGACTTACTAATGACGCGTTTCCACTGAAAAAAATTGTACACATTCTCGAGACCTAAACAAAGTAGTTCGCCGAAGCCACATACCGAAAAGTGTCCCAGTTCCCGATGAAAAAAATTCCGCTATTTATGCGAACAATTACGATCAACCCGAAATCTCTCGAAGCCAGCTCGACGTCTGTCGAATAAAAAGAAAACATTTAGCGAACAGCCCTGAAAACCTAAACAAACCTCTCCATAAACCTCTCACCATAAAATCATTCCTCGCATCACCATAAAAAGCAATCCCCCCAAAAAAATAGTCCCAATTATTTCTTCCGGTAGGCGAAGCGTTAATTTCATAAACAAGAGACGCCGATGGTATTTAATTAACGAATTACTGTCGGTGAAAGAAAAAGAAAAAGAAGGAACAGATAAAGAAGAGAGAAGAGGAGTAGGAGGGTACGGGGATGGGGAAGGGAAAGGGATGAAAAAAAGAAAGCTCGTGACAAATGGGAGAGGAGGGGAGAACGAAGGGGGAGGTGGTAGAAAGGAAAGAACACCGAACGAAGGACCTGCCTTCTGGACCCGCTTTACGAGGTGTACGAAGAAATAGTCAGAGGCAGAAGGAAAGAGAAGAGGAATGCGTGTAGCCTGGAGCCTCTCTCTGCTCGAAACGTGCTCGAAACATGCTCTCTCACACTCTCGTCCACCAACAGCCTCCTACTTTGTTCGGCCGCCTCGTTTGACGGATGGAATTCCTTCGGACGCGATGTTGCACCGTGTTTGCTGCACCGGCGACAAGACATGCAACGCGACACGAGACACCCTGGCGCATCCGTCCGCCGACACGCGTGTTCACCAGGTATGTAAATACGAACCCGGAATCTTTGAAAATATACACTGAACATTTCGTTCGAAGCATTTGCCCATCGGTGTGGCTACACATTTTTCCGGTCTTTCTGACAATTCGTGGACGTCGAAGAAACGGTTACTCTTTCGAACCAGTCATCGATCCATTATTCTGCATTTTCGCTGCAAAAGTGTCCCATCGGTGCAAATACAGTGAATCACTTTAATATTAGCACAACTAAACAATTTTCACTTTGCCGCATTGTAATTTTGTTCACGATGAAGAAACAAAAAAATTAATTCTAAATTACATTGCCGTACAGGGTCTAGTTAATAAAAGCATCATTTTTATTTAT
>CM052084.1:7302272-7325490 GCA_028453745.1 Agapostemon virescens
AAATAATATTTAGACGAGTCCTACATTTGTTGAAATAATATTTACACAAGTTCTACATTTGTTAAAATAATATTTAGACGAGTCCTACATTTGTTGAAATAATATTTACACAGGTTCTACATTTACTAAAATAATATTTAGACGAGTCCTACATTTGTTGAAATAATATTTAGACAAGTTCTACATTTGTTAAAATAATATTTAAACGAGTCCTACGTTTGTTAAAACAATATTTACACAAGTTCTACACTTGTTAAAATAATGTTTAGATGAGTCCTACATTTGTTGAAATAATATTTAGACAAGTTCTACATTTGTTGATATAATATTTAGACCAGCTTTACGTTTGTTAAAATAATATTTACACAAGTTCTACATTTTTTAAAATATTTATACTAACTATTGCTAAATAGAGCTATTTTGTTTGTAATGTAATCATTTATGGCTGTAACTAATTTGATAGACTAGATTAGGTGCCAGTAAACGTTCCTAGCAGACATGGTTGATGACTATCGCATTTTCAGCGATGAGAAACTATCAAAATACAATAAGTATTGTTGAAAATCGTTGCGATTAAGATTAGGTGTATTGTGAATGTTACAGGAGCTGATGTTCTGTAATTAAACACGGTTTTACGTGAAATCTGTGTTTGCATAAAAGTGGTTGCAAATCCTCATGATAAATAATTTTTTAAAAGTTACTGTTTGTTGCTGAGATGATTTGATAAATGCTCGTGGCAATTAGAATTTACAAGCTCATATTTGCGACAAATTGAATCGTTTGAACTGAAACCAAATTCTAATTTTTACTAATCTAATGAATAGTATGTTAACAATTTTCGCTGTATTCACTTATTAATATTGTTAATTTACTAGTGCAATTATTATACAACTAACAACTTCCTCTTTCTACAAATTGATAACGAACCCTGAATTAATCCTTAAATTTCATGTTCCTTAATTCTATAATAACTTATTGCTAAATAAGCGTACCATGAACAAACATTTTTATTTTTGTTGCATTAATATAACTTAGTAGCTACAAATGTTTTGTTTAAAATTTTGTTTCAAGACTAAATATAAATATTTACATTAAACATTTCTCATAAATTGAAAAACTATTCTATTTGGCTTTTGTTAGTGCAAAATCCATTGGCAAACATACAGACATGCAATAGTCATAAATTTTCATTTCCTTTCAGCAAATTATGAACTACAAGGAAATCTAAATCATTGCAACCCTAAAATAAGTCGTAGGATAGGGGTTAATATCACTGAATAATTATTCAACCCTCCATACATACCCACACAATTAATTTATAGTTAGATAGTTCCCTGAACAACCATAAATGTGCAATTGTTGCTTTAATTTATATAAATTTTACTGTTCTTCTAGAAAATTATCAACTACGAAGAAATTCAAATCATTGCAACCCTAAAATAAATTGCAGAAAGGGGTTTATAATCACTGAATAATTATTCAACTCTCCACACATGCACACAACTAATTTACATTTGAAAAATCGTGCTCGACCACCACAAAGTAGCAACAGTTTTGTTAATCTACATAAAAGCATTAGGCAGTTGTCATTAAATCATTAGTGCAGCGTGTGGAAGCGTCGTGCGTCGGACATGATTCCTTGAAGATGCTCGATCAATAATTATAATAAGGGAAAACAACGTTCACGTAAAGAATAATAGATGGTAATAGCATTATTGATTGAGCAATGGAATTATGAAGCATAGGGGGTGGAAGTCTTCTTCTACTTTGCCTATTATCGTCGTTGCCATTACCGCAGGAACATGTCTTCTAAATAAAACATGATAAATTCCCCGCAAGTACACGATAATGATAAAAGTTCAACAGAGTTCAATGGACACTTTATTCTCCCTTTTATGCATTCAAATCGTGCGCAGACATAACCAACGCAGTAAAATCGCGTTAAATGCTATTACACCAGGTCCGGGCGTTCTACGGTAAACTCGTTCTAACTGCTCGAGTAACTACACGATAATTGTCGTAGTATTACCCCCACTACTGTAGATTGTATCTCTAAATGGTTCTCGAATTTCGAGAACAAAATTTCTTTAGTACACGATAAGTGCAACTTTACCTGGACGACCCAAAGCGGTGGCATTTATCGTGACTTTATTGTAAACTCGATTTGCTAGTTTCAAATACAAGATTTGCTAGTTTACAAGAAAAATGAACTGTGAGAAATATTGATTTTGTTACTAAAATTTTTATCGTTTCTAAAAACAATTTTACTGCGTTATTAGATTCGTGTTTTTCTGTTTTAAATAGCATGCGTAGTATAAGAAACACTATGTGTTTTCGAGAATATATACAAATACAAATTCTCCATAGACTACCCCATAAGGAAAATTGATTTAATTATTGAAAATTTGGATGCATTCCAAATTGTACAAAAAGTGAACAAAACTGTACTGCATAGCTAGATTTATTTTCTTCTCACTTAAATAACGTGCAAAATGTAAAAAAACACAATGTGTTTGTTTCAAAAACTGCACAAATAAAAATTCTCCATAACTCACCCCATAAGAAAAAGTTATACAATTAGTACAAGCATGGATGCACTCCTAACAACATAAAAATCGAACAGTATATTACTTCACAGCTAAATTTATATTCTCCCGTGTCAAATAATATGCAAAACAAAGAAAAAAAACACTCAACTTTCCAAAAAGGTTGAAAAGAAAAAATCTTGCATATCCAACCGAAGCCAAAACTCGACTTGAACGACAAACGGCGACATACTTCACGGAGCATAAAAATCGTACGTCATTCGGTTTGGTCTCTCCGCTACATAATTCTCTTTGCGAAACTGAAAAACAACCCCCGCGAAAGCAGCAACAAAATTGTCCAGCATCCTCTGAAAAACCATCTGCCAGCCCTCTCCATCAAAAGCCGATCAGTCTCGGAATCGTTAAGAAGGTCCGCATCTCCGTATTTTTACGGGCGTCGGTCCGGAGAGAGAAGGTGTTAATAAATCCCTGCCCACACGAAAGGGAACACACATCCAACAAATCATGTACAAAAGACGACGAGCGTATTTTCTGCCGGCCCGTAAGTCCTTCGATTACGCGCATATTCAATCTCGTGATCCGACTAATCCTTCCCTCGTCGGCGCAAAAACACACATTCGGCCCCCACTTGGCTCTCCGTCCACTGGGATCGCGTCGAGCGACGGCTCCGCCCAGTTTCTTCCGTCTCCCCGCGCTCCCCGCCCGCGAAAACCGTTCGCCGTTAATTATTTTCGGTCGCGCCTCCCGGCGGCTGCCCCCTCCAGCGACGCGCCGCGGTTCCACGCCCAGTGGGCGCGGCTGCCGGCCAATCGGTTCGCAACGACGTCACCGCTGGCACGTGGGGGGCCGCGCTTCGACGCTGCGTCGAGCCGATTGGCCGTGGGCGTGGCTCGGAGCCGTTCGAACACCGAGTCAGCAGGTCTCCGCCGGAGTTAAACCGTAAAAAGCTGCGGGATGATGATGACGGGAGACGCAACGGGAGATGGGAACGGCAACGAGCGTTCTCTCTCGTTCTCGCTTGGGAAACCAGCAACGCCCCGGCGAAACGGTAGCAACCACGCGCGAAATATTTTGATCGATCGTCGCCCGGACTCGGACGGCACGTCGTTAACCGGACCGACGAAGGAGACGACGACCGGGTCCATGTCAACCCCTGGTCACCGTGGTTCCTGGATGCTAGGAGTTTCAGGGAGATGGGGTGGCGTTTTGTGTGTGTCGATTGATTGGATGGGGTTTACGGATTATGGGGAAAATTGTTTTGATTGAAGGTTTTGGAGGGGAAGGGGATTGAGTGAGGTATTGGAATGTGATTTGTTTTGTTGAAATTTGCGGATGATTGTACTTCGTATAGAGATAGTAGATTTTGAGATTCTGAAGGGTTCTGATCAGTAACTTGAATTCAATTTTGGGATATTGTTAACTTGAATTAGGATATTGGATTTTATGGGTGAAGGAAAGGATTTGGGAAACTAAGTGAGATATTGCAATGTTGTTTTTGTTGGTGAACTCTGGGATGATAATGGTTTGTTATTGATTTTGAAATTTCAAAATGATTGAGGCGAGTAAATTTTGATTAAACTTTTGGTTATTTCTATGTTAAGTTAAGAAAGTGAATGAGATATATTCTTGTTCTTTTTTAGCGAACATTAGGGCTGATACTGTTAATGTTCTGTGGTGTTTAGTGGACTGTATGCGTTGGATTTGTTATGGTAAACGATTTTATTTAATAATCTTTCAGACAATTTTTAAGAGAATTTGAAGGATGTTGAATTAAATTGTTTAGAAGATCTTAAGTGATAAGTGACATAATTTTATGTGTTGCCCATCCCACTATGTCCACATGTTTGTCGTTGTAACATTATACAATAATAAATAGAATTGAGAAATTGTAATGTATTAGATTATGCTATTTAACAAACATTGAAAGAAAATTGTTGATATTCTGCACACAGTATAAAGTAGACGATAAACAATCGTTAACGAAGTTAAAAAATGTTAAACTTAATTATTTGGAGGAAATTATGAGAATTAGTTTTTGGAAAATTCACAGTTTGGTTGTTGACAGTTTTTTAAATATTATTATCAATAGTAAAGTTTGCAATTTACATAAAAATATTGCAAAAGTATTGCATTGCATTATTTACTAATTATTTGTAAAAGTTTTATGAGTGTAAGATTAATAGATTATTATATAAATCGACTTCTTTTTTAAGTTAGAACTAAACAATATTTAAACGAATTCATATACATTCTTCTATAAAATTAAAATTTATACATTAGGATACACTATGTTATTATTTCATCATCTAATTATTTAATCACAGAAGACTCACTTCACAGACTTCTCTCCACTTCAAAAATACCATAAACTGCAATCTCCACCGTTTTCTAAAATAAAACTACCACGAAAGTACTCTCGCCACCCCGAAAATATAAAAACAGCCCCTCAGTTTCCAAAAAAGCAACAAACTACAATTCGCACCGTCTTTCTAAAAACAAGAACAAAAATAGCTTCAATTCATTCCACAGAATTCCCCCACTCCCCCAAACCAAAAAAATCATTCCCCCTTAAAAAATACCACAAAACTTCAATTCTCACCGCTTTCAAAAAAAAGCTACCACCGAACAACTCTCGCCACCCTGGAAAAAACAAAAACAACCACTGAACCTCCAAAAAAAACAGCCATACTGCAATTCCCACCGCGTTCCTGAAAAAAGAGAAAACAAAAAACTATAAAAACGACGAGAAGAATCGTCGCGAAAGATTGCCGGTTGCCTGGTTAACCAGATCTCGGAATGATCCTTGCTCGCCGCGGCAAAAAAGACGAGTCGCCGCCGTTGCAGTAACAAATTACGTTTCATGGGATTTCAATATCGTTAAAAAGCCGGTTCCCATCCTGCAAACAATTTATCCACGCCGATCAGTCGGCCGACGTGATAATCCGGCCTCGCCGGTTCCACTTAGGCTTCCACCTGCCTGGCTGTTTAGCATACGCATCCACAATAGCCTTGGACTGTACCAAACCGAGTGCCAGTCCCCGGCGATCATAGTTAATGCATCGATCGGTAGCGGCGTGCCCTAACTTCCGACCGTTTATCCGCGGATCTGCTCGCCCATCCGTCTTTTTGCGCGAAGCTGCCAGCCGATTCGACGAATTCAATAACTCCGGTGTCCCGTGCTCTCGAGCAACGACCTTGCCGCACCCCCCACTCCATCGACCGTTCCCCATCGGGTGGGGACGCTCGCAGCTCAACGGCCGAGTCGATTGGCGAAGAGGCGTGGCGGCAGCGCCTTAGGGCGTGGCCGAGGGACGAGGGACGGGGCGACGCCTGGGCGAGCGGTGAAACCCATGGACGTGGTGTCACGCTCCGAAGAACCGGATCGGCGAGCGGCGCAGGGGATTATGCCAACCAGGACCAGCCCCTAACCGCTCTGCACGGGCCCCAACGAGGAAAGCGAGTTATCGTTTCTTCGTATTGATTCTGCCGGGGCGATTTGCTTGATCATCAGCATCCTGAGAGGGATTCTTCTGGGTGGTTGCCTGCTCGTTCGTGTGGGATTTTAGATTTTTATGGGAGCACTGACTTTGGGGGGACTGTGGGGTTAGGCACGGTCGTCGGGGTTCCTGAGACCTTCGTCCAAGGGGAATTGGGATCGGTCTGTTAAATGTTTTGTCGAATTCTAGATGGGATAGGTTGATTTTCTTTATGGGAGTGTAGCTTGGGGTGGTTATGGGGTTTGGTGGAGAATTGTTTAGCTTTTGTGAAGGCTAAATTAAAAAGGAACTGTTAGATCTGTTAATTGATTGCCTTGTCGAGTTACGGATGAAATTGTTAGTTTTTATGGGAGTGTGGTATGGGAATGTTATGGGGTTTGTTTTTCTGAAAGTCGAATTAGACAGAAACTGGATCACTCAATTAAATATCTTATGTAGTCTCAAATGAAATTAATATTATTTTTTATGGGGGTGTGGCATGGGAAGGCTATAGGGTTTGTTGCAATTGTTTATTTTTTTCAAGATAAATTAATCACAAGCTAGATCACCCAATTAAATGCCTTGTTGAGTTAAAGGTGAAATGAATGATATTTTTTTATGGGGGCATGGTATGGGGAGGCTATGGGGTTTATTGGAACTGTTTCTCTTTCTGAAAGCAAACTCAAATAAAAAGTGGATTGCCTAATTAATTGTATTATTGAATTTAAAATGAAATTAATGTTATTTTCTATGGGAGTGTGGCAAGGAAAAGCTATGGGGTTTATTGCAATTGTCTATTTTTCTGAAAGCTAAATTATACAGAAACTAGATCACCCTGTGCTGAGTGAAACTGTAAATTGACTGTAATTGTTGATAACATAAAATTTGCAGTGTGTCAAGTTTTACTAGTTAATAAAATTTGGTCCTATCAATGAAGATGAATGATGACTATTAAAAAAGGTCAGTCTACTTAATGAGATATATTAACGTTCAAAGTATTTATATTGAAAGAGGAATTAAGAAGAGCGTATTTGAATTCTTAGGGAATGGATGTGTGGGTATTGATTATTTGCTAGGTGTAAAGAAAATGATTTGTTCCGTTTTGGTCATAAGGAACCATGTGAACAGCGGCAAGAATTATTTGCTTTGTGAAATTCGGATATTCGACTGCTGGCGGCATCCCTTGCGAGAATGTGCAAACTTGCAGACAAATTTTAGCAGTAGATGAGTGTATACATGTAAGTAAAATACCTAGAGTTTTATGATTTAATTAGAATTTAGTTTTTTAAATAATTTTGTAGAAGTGTTATGTCTGCATAATTAGGTCTTCGTTATATCTGAATTTTGAGATGGTTAGCGTTAATATACATGAAGGGAAATGAACCTATCTTAAGAAGTATGTGTTTAGCTTTAATTTGAACTTATGCAAATAGAAATATTCCATTAAATAGTATTAATATATTGTTTTTATTCAAGTGCAAATAATGTTTGCCGCTTTCTCCATAAGGTATCATGTAAATTCCGGCACGAATCATCTGTTGCTGAAAATCTCAAAATAGCGCTACTCAACGTAGTGGCAAAACGCTCAAACTGTTAGCCAAATTGTACCAATAGTCGGTAATTTACCAACAAAAGTCGGTAAAAAGGGTTAAAAATCAAGCAGTCGTGTTGACAATGCAGTTTTGTACTTTATCAACGGTAGTTTTCTACTTTACCGACAGAGTATATATAGTTTAATTTACTATTAATAATTTTATGTTCATTGGAGTAACATTGTCGGTAAATAGATAATAATTAATATCGATAATGTAGACTGTTGCATTATCTACGGTAGTTAAGATCCTCTTCTGGTTCATTTATAAATAAATTACTTTTATAACTTTTTAAAGTGTAAATATTTTTAATTGAAATACTTCAATGTCTATGTATTACATTTATAAATTAACTTATACTTTTGGATAAAGGTAATTTCAATTTAAGAATTAATTATAATCTATGTTTAGAAAAGGGATTAATTGCTTAAAATTTATAAATAATTCAATTCGTATTTCCAATGTACTAAAAATGTTTAATACATTATAGGTTTATTTAATACCATTGTTGTCGGTAAAATAGATTATTGATAACATTAATAAAATAGCAATCTACCTTAAGTCCTACTGTCGATAAAATAGAAAGTGCTTCCTCTTGCGGTAAACACTGTCTATCACACGTGGCGCCATCTGTCAGTATAGATTAATTATCGACCGGTGGTACAATTTGGCGAACAGTTTGAGCGTTTTGCCGCTACGCCAAGTGGCGCTATTTTTAGGTTTTCAGGAGCAGATGATTCGTGCCGGATTCTGTATGGTATCTTGTACAATATGCGGCAAGAATCATTTGCGCCTATCTTAGCAAATTTAAAATAATAAGAAAAACATCCTAAAAATAATAGTAAAAATTTGAAAAAATTTCCACTTACAGCCTTCCTACCAGATATCAATAATAAATTCGAATTTCGCATAAATTATTGCAAACACTGCCTGCAAACGAATCCGGAGTGTTTGTAGCTTTCAGACAGCAGCGAATCTTGTTTTCCTTCTAATTTTATTTTCCACCAACAAACGCTTCTTTCATTTTAATAAAATGTATTTATTAGCACCAGAGGCTGCTTTCATTTGAATAAAATCTATTTATTTTCAACGTAGCTTACTTTCATTTAAATAAAATAAATTATGACAATTCCGATATGAAATTGTTATGCGCCATAAATTGCCGCCTATGCAAAATAGTCGCCGCAAAATTTCAAACAAAATACGCACGGCGAGTTTATTTCCCGCGGTCAGGTATTTCCCAGGATCCCTTTCGGTCGCGCAATAAACGCGCGAAATAAAAGCGCACCGTCCCGGAATATTTTCATTTTAACAACAAATTTATGCTAACGTCCGCGGACTGATCTCGGATATCTCGAGTTCCGGATATTTCCAATTCCAAATCGATAGCAACATTGCCCGGCAACGCGGAGAACGTTTGCCTAATCAGCTGCCATCCTAATCGCCGAGTCTCCGCGAGAAGCTATAAACATTAAGTTCAACTGGGCCACTTTCTTTAATCTCTGCCCCCTAAACATGCAAACTGCTTCCATCCAAGACTCCTTCGAGTCCTATCATCGGGTCTGCAAATATGAAACCGGAATTTCGACATACGTGGCGTTAATTAACGTTAACTAAAGTATTGTCCATCGCTGGCCACTGCTTTTTCCCATCTTTCTGGCTTCATAACAAAATGGCGGCGATACTAGACGCCATTAACAATCGCCAGACTGAATTTCGAAACGATGTTTACGTTGTTAAATTTGTTCGAGCTGAAACAAGTTTGGTTTTCTGTTAATAGAACGCCCTCAGTCGATGTTCCTCCATTTTGGAGCCATCGTAGACAGATTAACGAGAGACTTTGAGGAAATGTTAGGTTTCGACAAGATGGCGGACGTTTCCGAGGCGAGGCTGCAACTTAAAACTGTAAAATCGTTTGCTTTTGGTAAACTAATGAGAAATGTGCAACGGAAAATGTAATTTTAATTTTTTGTATTTCATTGTTGTCGTCGAATTTATATTTCTATAAATACCAGCCCTCCATTTACTCTCGTTATCAATTACAGAATCATAGGAGACAGTTACAGAATAATTCTTCAAAACGAGACAAAATTAAAATGGAGGATTAGAATGTTCTTGTGGCGAACCGAAGCTCTGCAGTAATGGTCACTGAGACGCAGTGTAACTTTGCAACTGATAAACAATTTGAACTGAAAAAATTCTAAGATACTGTCCATAATATGTTATTTCAAATGCCAGGCAATTTTTTGAAAAACCATTTACAGTTTTCGAGAAAAAAATTATTAAAAATTAGCTTCCTTCGCAACCACAGGTGCAAGTCCTCATTGTAATAATAGGATTGTTTTTAATAAATGGCATGAGGATTGTTATGGAAAATAAAAATTGCCTGCATGGCTTGCAAGAAGCAGGGTTTGCTCATGATTACGTTTCACATTGTATATTGTTGTAAATTTTCTAGGTTCTTTGTTAGAGTTCAAAGGAAGCTGCATTTACACGATGAGTGCTGCAGTTTTATTCGAATTGCTATGAATAGAACCATGCTCTGCACTCGATACACGATTGTTGCCACACTTAGTACCTTCGATCAAACACTCTTCGCCAGAGGTAAGTATAGCACCAGCCTGATGGCCTCGAACGACGAAGAGTAATCTACTTTACTGCCATTTGGATTAAATGTGCCTTCGTCGTTTCTCTTCGCCTTCTTAACGGACACTGTACCTACCTAGATACCCTGAGACCACTCGTTTCTTCAATGTTTCAACAGATTACTATAACATCGCATAAATCACTTAATACACTACCTCCTCGCTGACCAAAAGACACAAATTTTTACAGCTGATTCTTTAGAACAATTTTAAATGAAAATTAAAATCTCACTGTTCTTTAATCGACTGTTTCATTCTGATCCTCCATTCTGGCTTTGTGTCGTTTGGAACAATTATTCTGTAATTGTATCCTGTGATTCAATAAGTAATATTGAGGGTACATGGAGGACAGGAATTTTTACAGCAGATTTTTTGGTACAATGTTAAATGAAAATTAAAATCTCACTGTTCTTTAGTCGACAGTTTCATTCTGATCCTCCATTCTGGCTTTGTGTCGTTTGGAACAATTATTCTGTAATTGTATCCGGTGATTCTGTAAGTGATAATGGGGGTACATGGAGGACAGGAATTTTTACAGCAGATTTTTTGGTACAATTTTAAATACAAATTAAAATCTCACTGTTCTTTAGTCGACAGTTTCATTCTGATACTCCATTCTGGCTTTGTGTCGTTTGGAACAATTATTCTGTAATTGTATCCTGTGATTCTATAAGTGATAATGGGGGTACATGGAGGATAGGAATTTTTACAGCAGATTTTTTGGTACAATGTTAAGTGAAAATTAAAATTTCACTGTTCTTTAGTTGACAGTTTCATTCTGATATTCCATTCTGGCTTTGTGTCGTTTGGAACAATTATTCTGTAATTGTATCCTGTGATTCTATAAGTAATAATGGGGGTACATGGAGGACAGGAATTTTTAGAACAATGTTAAATGAAAATTAACTGTTTTCTGCTCTTCATTCCACGAAAACGTTTTAGTCCTCCACTTTAGTTTTGTATCGTTTCGAACAACTATTCTGTAACTGTCTCGTTGAGTACTATAATTGATGATGGAGGGTTAATGGGGGGCCTGAATTTTTATGACAATGTGGGAATAGATACAGCCACATTTTGGTTCTCCATTCTGGCTTTGTGTGGTCCTGCACAATTATTCTGTAACTGTATGCATTAATTCTATAATTGATAACGATGGTCAACTAAGGGCTGGAATTTTTGTGACTCATTCTTTATGGTAATGTAAACTGAAAATTAAATGTTTTCTCCTTTTCATTCCTCAATAAGATTCTAATCCTCCACTTTAGTTATGTCTCGTTTCGAACAACTATTCTGTAACTGTCTCCTCGACTTCTATAATTGATGATGGATGTTGATGAGATGGGGGAATCCACCAAAAATTCGTTACCGCGTTCTCCTTCCATCTTGCTTTCAATTTACCCACCAAAAAGCTTCGGGAAATCGTGGATTTTGAATTTTTCTAGGCCGTCAACGACCGGTTCCGGTTTCTTAAGTCGTCGGACACGTTTCCGTCGTTGCCACCCGCGGACGCCGTGTCCGTTGATCGATTTTCGTTCAGCTGCAGTTGGTCAGGGGCTTCGATAATTAATTCGCTGAATCTGGTTGCTACTTGCTTCCATTTCAGCAGGTCAGCCGGCTGCAATAGGACACGATCGATCAATCCCCGGGAAAATCTGCTACTCCGATCGCTGGTTCATCTTAGGCGAACGACAATCGCCTAACCGTGATCGACCACGGCGCTCTACGAGACGCCTTTGACACGCTTGGGGAACCCTGTTGCGGCGACACGGTTGTGCGTGCCTGACCTTGTCCTTGGCAATTTAAACAAATATAATACATAAACGAAAAGCAGGCAAACATTTACTACATTCAACTGCGAAAGAGCGGACGTCTTCTTGGACGCACTCGAAGAAACGGAAACCAGACAACCCTGCGATAAATTACTCCTTCAGACACACTCTTTTGGACACACTCCTTCCATCTTCCCTACAACCAATTAAAACACGCTGCCAATTAACCCTTTGCGGTCGTACGTCTGCTCTCAGCCACCACAACAAGAAACCGTGCTAATATTGTATCGAATTCATCCACGTATCAGTTTACAATTTATCTGCACAAATTTACAGTGAATCATTTTAATATTCGGACACTATACTGTGGCGGCTCTACCTCCTACTGTCGCCGGTAGAGGGACAGTAGAACAAGACTTTCTCGCTAGTTCCTGACCCGCCTCCAGTTCATTTCAGAACCAGACATTGTTTCGTTTAAAATAGAATATTTAATAAACGCTGGTAATTATATAAATAAAATTTATACTTTTATTAGCTAGACATTATGTAGGAATGTAATTTAGCATTAATTTGTTTTTCCTTCGTCGTGAACAAAGTTACAATGCGACGAAGTGAAAATTTTATAGTGTCCGAATATTAAAGTTACTCACTGTATGTCGATGACGTGGATAATAGTTCTGATTGCAAAAGTGATAGTGATTTGGACAGTGGGAGCGACGATGGTTGTGAGACGATTCAAAAATAAGGGAAAACAGATGATTGGTGACTTGGAAAGTGACGAAGAGTGTTTTTGCACCTGACTTAATACCTTTTTTAAGAATAATTCAAGAATTTCATTAATAATTAAATAGAATAAAAAATAATTCAAGAATTAATTCAAATAATTTAGGAATAAATGAGTGGCCTGTAAAGTGTTAAAGTAGGCGCATAATGCAAGTGGTTTAATTATTTGAGGTGTAAAGGAAAATTTCCTAGAAAATTTAGTCAATGAAATTGTTAGGAATATTCAGATTTAGTGAAATTAAAATGCTACGATGATATTAATGAGGAGAATATAGTAACTTTTTGGATTCTAGGATTAATATGGCGGAAATTAGTAGTTTGATTAGTCAGGGATTTATATTTACTAGATTTGGAGGAAGAGTCTTGGAAAAGTCACTAAGATATCGCGAATAGAGATACGTTGATGCTTTTGGATACTCGTGTGGGGTTTAGCCTGAGGTGATTAATGGCTTCCGGTTGGTTACCTCGCTAGCAGACGACAAAACTAAAAAGTTCCATTAACACTTAACCTAAATCCACTCAGCAATGCTTGCCAAGGGTCGAAAGGCAAAAAACAATTCACTAGAAAAAAAAAGGATACTTATGGCAAGGGCGTGTGGTAAGAGGCTGTTTCCCAGGTTAATTTAAAAGTGATTTCAGAAAGTCACTACACCAAGCTGAGAACGAAAGTAAAATTATTTTATTAACACTAGAACTACCAGACAATAAATCCAACGATATACATTGCTTTGTAATTATAACGTGACTGCATCTATTAAAACTTCATACTATTCTTATTGTATGGTATACGTCATTAAAGAAGTACATTCAAAAATTTCTGACGAAAACGTTTTTATAATTTCAGTAATTCTGATAGAAAAATCTAGGAACCAGTCAAAATGACTTTGGTTTGGTAGTTCCAGTGTTAAGAACCTGCGAGAGATTTGGCTCTAAATGATCGATGGACTTCTACAATTTGGGGATATTATAGTCTAAGGCTTCCAACACTGGGTTTTCGAATTCTGGGGTCCCCTAAATTTGAGGTTAGGTCTAGGGTTCAACATATCTGGGATGGTAAGTCTACGATTATCGAAATTTAGGGTCCCCAAATTTGGAATTCCCGAATGTAGAGCATCAAAATGTAGGACCCCTAAATCTCAGGTGCTCCACAAACTCTAGGGACTCTAGGGTCACCAGTTCTTGGGACTAAAAATTTAGTCTCCAAGTCTCTGAAATCTAGGATACAAAACTTATTTCCATAATCTGGGAAGCTATAGTATGAGGTCCCAAAATTTTGACTGCTAAAATCAAAGGTAGCAATGAAAACTGAGAAACTGCCAAAATCTAGGGTCCCCAAATTTGGGATTTCCGAATGCAGAGCATCAAAATATAAGACCCCCAAATATAAATAGTCCCCAAACTCTAGGGATTCTAGGGTCCCCAGTTCTTTGGTTTCAAAATTTAAAGTCTCCAAGTCTCTGAAATCTAGGATACAAAACTCATTCACATAATCTGGGAAGCTAAAGTATGGAGTCCCAAAATTTTGACTGCTGAAATCAAAGGTATCAAAGTTCACAATTTTAAAATTCGGAGCCCCAATGAAAACTGAGAAGCTGCCAAAATCTAGGGTCCCCAAATTTGGGATTTCCGAATGCAGAGCATCAAAATCCAACACCCCCAAATATAAATAGTCCCCAAACACTAGTGATTCTAGGGTCCCCAGGTCTTGAGTCCGAAAATTTAGGGTCTCCAAGTCTAGTGTCTCCAAATATGGTACCTACTCTAAAGCCTACAACTCAAAAACTGAAAAATTAAAAAGCTGCTAAAATCTATTGTCCCAAACTCTAACTAATTCACCTTCTAAAATCAAGCTAGCCAGACTATGACATACCAAATCCCAAAATATAACACTGTACAATCTAGGGGAAGCTGTGTAACCTGTGCATAAATCGCCAGACGAAAATTCCCTAGTGCCAGAGGGCAGGACACTAAAACGTAAAGCGTGAAACTGAATTAGCAGAGAGGGAGGATCAGTAGGAAAGGATCCGAGAGTCGCGAAGAAGGGAGAGAGTTAAGATTTCGGAAAGCAAGACAGCCGAAGAGGAATGTTTAATCTGCGTTACCGTAGGACGAGTTCGGTAGAGTGGCAACGGAGGATGAAGGGGCCGGGGGTTAAGTCCCAGGGCTTACCGTTAAAGTGAAAAAGACTGGGAGCAGCGCTATCGGAAGTGGCGAACCGCGTAGTTCCGATCTCTCGGATGGAGGTCCGGAAAGAGTCAAGTGTCTCAGTAAATCAAGAAGCTCGGCCAGCAATTCTCCGTGACGGCCGCCGACATCCTGTCGTATTAAGCCCAGGGCGTCCCTAGCAATCACATGGGCGGTCACCCCTGGATTGTCAGCTGGTCGATGCAAAATTACCATTTAATGACCGTTCTTACGATTCTTAGCCGGTGTAAGGACGAGGGAACGCGGAATTTATGGTAACTATTGGCCTCCAAGTGTTTCCCTCTGCGTCGCCTCTCTCTCTGTGTGTGTGCGTGTGCTATTTCATGTCGGAAACTACGGAGGTTAGGTCAATGGCACTGATAACCGAGATGTAATACTTCGGATCGAAACGGTTTATTCGTTTTAATTTATAATATATGTATGTTTTTTAAGGGCAAGAACTGTGTCGAAATTTGGGAATGCCGTCTCGAACAATTTCTATGTTTTTAGAAAAAATGACACGTTTCGATTGGCCATAAACAATCAAAGTCGAAATTGGTTTGATGGAAATGGGAAAAGTTAGCCATTATAGCTAAAATATGAGGTTTTGTTGTCTGGAGTATGAAAGGTTCCATAATTTGGGCAGATAACATATAGAGCTTTAAAATTTAGGATCCCAAATTTCGGAAATCCAAATATGGCATATTTCAATTTAGGGCGCCAGAATCTGGAGTATTAACGTCAAGATTCTTTATTCTATGATTTTTAATATGGAGTATGGAGATTTAGAACCAGCAAATTTCGGATACTACAGAATAGGTCTACAAATTTTAGGGCCCCAAATTGTAGGACTCCAAATTCTAAGCCCCCAAATTCTAAGGCATCAAATTGTAGGACCTAAAATTCTAGGGCCTCAAATCTTAGACCCCCAAATTCTAAGCCCCCAAATTCTAAGGCCTCAAATTGTAAAACCTAAAATTCTAGGGCTCCAAAATCTGGGGTCCCAAATTCTAGGGCTCCAAATTCTAGATCCCCAAATTCTAAGCCCTCAAATTCTAAGGCCCCCAAATTTTGGGGCCTAAAATTCTAGGGCTCCAAATTCTAGAGCTCCAAATCCTAGGACCCTATATTTTAAGATCCCAATTTCCAGGACTCCATATTCTGTGGCCCCAAATTCTAAGATCCCCAAATTCTAGAGCCCCAAATTCTGGAGCTCCAAATTTTAGGGCTCCAAATTCTAGAGCCCCAAAGTTTAGGGTTCCAAATTCTTGAGCCACGAATTCTAGAACTCCAAATTCTAAGAGCCCCAAACTTTAGGACTCCAAATTCTAGTGCCCCAAATTCTAGGACCCCAAATTCTAAGGTCCCAAATTCTAGAGCTCCAAATTCTAGTACCCCAAATCCTAGGATCCCGAATTTTAAAGTCCCTAATTCTAGTGCCCCAAATACTAGGGTCTCAATTTCTAAGGTCCCAAATTCTAGAGCTCCAAATTCTAGTACCCCAAATCCTAGGATCCCGAATTTTAAAGCCCCTAATTTTAGTGCCCCAAATACTAGGGTCTCAATGTCTAAGGTCCCAAATTCTAGAGCTCCAAATTCTAGTACCCCAAATTCTAGGATCCCGAATTTTAAAGCCCCTAATTTTAGTGCCCCAAATACTAGGGTCTCAATGTCTAAGGTCCCAAATTCTAGAGCTCCAAATTCTAGGGTCCCAAAATTAAGGGTTCCCGTCATCCGAAATTTTGCTATAACCACATTAAAATTTATATATTAAATATCCTCTCAAATTTATTTAAAACATTTCACTGCTTTTGAATACTCTTATTTTACAATTAACAAATTTATAAAATTACTTTCGTAGGAATGAATTCAACAGGATTTCCTTATTCGATCATGCATCGCAATAAAAATCGCAGAACATTCAAATAAATTAGTTCGGGAGCTCGACAAACGATTCGATAAAATGCTTGACTCAGCGTGACCTATCAATTGTCGAGCATCGTGTCGAAACGCGAAATCTCGCGGACATCTGTAGTTGGCCAACAACGGCCGGAATTATTGCAGACTCCAATGTTCTTCGTTTCATTGTTAATTTCATCAGCGTCGCGCAATTTCGAACGTGCAATCTAAAAGATTGCGTTCCGTCCTCGCTGCACGGTTGAATTAAAAACATTAACACTTTCCCGCCTTGCATTTCTGTTCCTCGTTCACTCGGACACTTTCGCGCCGTTCAATTATCCCGGGAACTCTGATTGCACTTTTCAAGGAGTCACTAATTCGTTTAATTAATCCCGAAACCGGTGATTTCGTTGGATTTCATAAGAAATTCTAATGCGCCATTATTACCGGCTAAATAAACAGGCTGTTCAAAAAATACTCGAGTTTCTTGCAATAAGAGATTCCTCAGGTTATTCTAACAAATTTTTTCCTTTGCGAAAATCTTCTACGAGGCTTCGTTTTCGAGTTATTACCCGAAAACGTGAACCAATCGCAGCGCGGTTACAGCTGACGTCATTCGACGCGGCCGACGGCAACGCCTCGCTCAGCTGGACCTCTCGCGAGGGGGGAGTACCTTCCCGACAGCCGCGCTGCGATTGGTCCACGTTTTTCATTAATAACTCGAAAACGAAGGCTTGTAGAACATTTTCGCAAAGGGGAAAGTTTCTTACAATCGCCCCAGGAATCTTTCCTTGCAAGGAACTGTATCATTTTTGGAATTCCCTGTATTAATTAGGGTAGAAGCATGACTTTTGGCAGGTGTAATGAAGGATAAGGTTTCCTGCACTGAAATGGTTAATTATACTAAGTAATTTAAATTTTGTCTTGTTTCTTTGATCTCGATTGATCTCGACGTTGATAACAGCTGATAAAAGCAGGGAGGAAAATTGACATATGACATAGTAATGCGGGAACGTTTTCGGGGCATGGTAATATGGACTACGCGGTGGTATTGGACGAAATTTAGGAAGCCATTGTTGGCGTTCTATATAGATATACATATATACGTATAGAATTACCAAGCAGCAGCCCTTGGACGTGCAGAGGCATCACTGGTTTCTTCAAATGGCCGAGGAATAGCAGCAACGCCGCGGCGCACTCGAGGGCCGCGTTGCTGCCGTTGCTGTTGCCGAAATGAGGTTGCTCCCCTCTCTTCAGCGAATTCAGGATTCGGGTTCTGAGATCGCTGCGTCCGGCACGCCGGAACAATCCCTCCACCCTCGCATCTTCGATAAAAAGTGTATCAGCACTTTGCGCTTACAACCGCCCCCTTTCCCGCGGGAATGGACGCGCCCGAGAGAGGGTTGCATGCATTGCGCTTCAAAGAAATAAGAAAAAAAACGAAAAAATATCGTAAACGCGTTCCGCAGGAAGGTATTTCGCCACGAGCGGTGACAGAATAAATAAGAAATAAATTTCGAGGGATGGGGGACGTTTTTAAAGCGGAAGAAGGTTGGTTTCCGATACGAAAGAGGGGGTGAAATTGATTTAGGGGCGGGTAAACGTTGCCGCGGACGCTGAAATCGGGTGTTCGTTTTTCAAAGAAAGAAGAGAAACGATTTTTTATGGTTATTTTTTAAGGAGCAACACACAAAGGTATAAACGTACGAGAAGAATCGTATTTTTATTGAAAAGTAGGTTTGATCAGCGAGGCGGAGGGTGAAGAACGTAGGAAGAGGAAATGGAGGTTAGTTTCCGATGAAAAATAAGGAAAATCGATTTGGATGAGTATAAATATTATTTTAAAAACTGAGATGAGGGTAGATTGTATTTTTCGAAGAAACAACAGAAAGGAATCTTGTTGTCTCTCTGTTTTAAGTATTGTATAAGAGGTGGAGCGAACGTTGTTGTAGAAGGTGGGACAAGGAAAGGGTGAATTTTTTTAAAGAATGGTCAGAAAGCATTTTTCTCTAGTTTTCTTCTGTATTTCTCGCAATAATGTACGATAATGTATGAACATCGTTGTAAAACGTAAAAGGAGGAAGGTTCTCATTTTTTTGAAAATATAATCATACCGATGGGTGGGTCTACTTTGACCCACGCCAACATGTACGAGCATTTCGACGTAAATGCTTGGAGAAAATAAAAGAAGGCGAAATTAATGTGAAGAAATGTGAAATTAATGTTGAGCAGGTTGTTTGTAAAAGTATTTGTTATTACGTACGTTTCTTCAGGAAGATTATGGTTTGTCTGACCGACTGCAGCGATTTCTGCGATATTATGTCATCGTCTACCTCCTGCCTGCGAAGGAAAGATCCAAAAGTTGAACTATACAACGATCTCAAAAAAGTTACTATAAATTATTCTAAACTGAAATACATAAAAAATTATGGCTTCGTAAATAACAATACTATAATAATTAAATTAAGCTCGTTTAAAAGCTTCAAGCATCTACCTTCCCCATACCATAGTTCACACGTCATAGCAATGCGAAAACCGCAGACACTTTCGAAAGACGTTCTCCCTCGACGATGTCACAAACTTTCAAAAAACAAAAAAGAAAGTTTCGAAACCATAGAACAATTTCTTTCCCGATCGAATCCACCAAGGACACGAAGATGGAAGTTTCCCCTTTCCATCGACGTCTCGAAACTTGATGTACGATTTTTTCCAGCCACTTTACGAAGCAGATGCCTCCGCAGCATCTGTTTCGCAAAGATGGCGGCCCAGTTTGCGCGGGAAACTTAACGAACCAACTGAAACCGGCCGAAAAACAAGTTTTAAGCATCCAATTTAGAAAAGAAGCTTTCACAATTAAATCCGCAGCAGAGTCCACTTTCGAAAACATTTTTCGAAAAGAAATAATTGCATTTTTCTGTTTCGTCTACTTCGTTCAGCGTTGAAATACCGAAAATGCCAGTGTTGCAAAAAGTAAGCACGTTCCGCGTTCCTGGTCGGATTATCGCGCGAATTGCGTCGGATAAAGAGTTCGCATACTCTCAGGGGAAGGAGGAGAGGGGGAGTATCATGTTACACGTGTGCGAAGGTTCCGTGCGCGCGCCTAATTGCCTGGCAGCGGCGATGATTAGCGTAATTGTGCGGAGTCGGTTCGAAACAAATAAACGGGCCGCGAGGAAACGAGAAATGGAAGTCCCTTGTAACTGGGTGGCAACTTTCAGGATCGTGGAAACAAGCAGACTGCCGCGGCCCGCCATATTTCGAGCAACACTCTTGTTATTTGTTATTGTTATTTCACGGCTCATGACGCATGCCGCTGGAGAATACCGCGAACCGTCGTGAGCGAGCGATTATTCCATGCACGGGGTGACCGGAATGTAATGGCAGCTGCTTGTCGGTTGATTTTCTGTAACATTGCTGCAAATTTTATCAAATGGTCCTGAACATTGAGGATTTTTATTTGGGATGCCTTTCAGAGGCGCACGGATGGGATTCTTATTGGGAATATTTAATATCAGACACGTATAACGGTATAACATTGTTGCAAATTAGTTTTACAATTAGTGTTAGTAATTTCAATTTTTTAGCAGAGATTTTCTGCAAGTATCATGAATATAATGCTGTTTTAAAAGATATTTAAGGTTATTGTAATTGGGTAACATTGTTGCAAATTTTAGTGGATAGTCCCCAGCAATGTTGATTTTCTTTAGGAGTGTCCCACAAGCAACTGGAATACGTAACCTTCTCTTCAAACATACTTAATCATAGACACATGATTGTATAACATTGTTGCAAATTGTTTTTACTATTTAGCTTCATAATTTTGATTCTGTTAGTAAAAATGTTTTGCAAGTATCAGCCACGCAGTGCTGTTGTCAATAATATTGAAGATTACTCTAATTGTATAACATTGCTGCAAATTTTGTAAAATGGTCCTGAACATTGTGGATTTTTATTAGGAATGCCCAACAAGTGCTGCACGCATGGAATTTTTATTGAAAATATTTAATATCAGACACGTATAACGGTATAACATTGTTGCAAATTATTTTTACAATTCATCTTAATAATTTTGACTCTTCAAGTAGAAATATACTTCAAGTGTCTGAAGCAAATATTTAAGAAGAATATTTAAGGTTAATTCAATTGTATAACATTGTTGAAAATTCGAGTAAATAATCCTGAACATTGTGGATATTTTCTTAGGAATGCCTTTAAGGGTCACAGGCGTGAGATTCTTCTTGAAATATTTAATATCGGACATATATAGCAGTATAACATTGTTGCTAATTAGTTTTATAATTAGTCGTAGTAATTTCAATATTTTAGCAGACATGTTCTGCAAGTATCATGAATATAATGCTGTTTTAAAAAATATTTAAGGTTATTGTAATTGGGTAACATTGTTGCAAATTTCAGTGAATAGTCCCCAACAATGTTGATTTTCTTTAGGAGTGTCCCACAAGCAACTGGACACGTAACCTTCTTTTTAAACACACTTAATCCTAGTTACATAATTCCACAACATTGTTGCAAATTATTGTTACAATTATTCTTAATAATTTTGATTTTTTAACAGTGATATTCTGAAAGTATCAGGACCGTAATGCTATTTTAAAAAATATTTGAGGTTATCATAATTGTACAACATTGTTGCAAATTTCAGTGGATAGTCCCCAGCAATGTTGACTTTCCTTAGAACTGTCCCACAAGTAATTGAACACGTAACCTTCCTTTTAAACACACTTAACCCAAGTCACATAATTCCACAACATTGTTGCAAATTTCCGTAAATCGCTCCTAACAATATTGCTAGTTTAAAAAATTTCTGCAAGTACCAGGTACACAAGATCATCCATAAAAATATAAATAATTTGACACACATAATTGCACAACATCATAGCAAATTTTTGTCGAAACTCCCTTAAAAATCTAAACCTCTCAAAATTGAAGTTCTCCAACCTCCTGACGCTGGATCACAGCAACGAATTCATCGCTTGACAAATACCAGCGTTCAAAAATGCAAATGGAACACGGTATAAAAATCCACAAATTTGAGGGCAAGCAATTGCATTGGGGAGTGTATCATAATTTACGTACAACTTTCCATATTATAAAACGTAACAATAAAATTTATGAATAAAAAACCGTAAGCCCGCCATACCGTGAAATGTGCAGGCGGGCGAATGAAAAAGGGTATTAATAAACCGTGCATATTGATGGAAAAATTTCAACGTTCCGATACCGATATACAAATTTTCCATAAATATTTCGAGCCTCGAATAGAATGAACAATATTTCAAATTTTATCCAGGAAACGTCATTCGCAATGGGATCAACGGTGGAATAAAATGACCTGGCCGACCCGTAAAAGAAACTGTTGTCATTCAATCTGTTGAAGTTGATCTTTTGCATGGCTGTCACGGTTCCTCGAAGTGGATCAAGGTAAGCGGAAGAGCTTAACGCTAAAACAAATGAATCAATCATCACGAACCTTGATAAGGTAAACGGAGATTAAACAGTGACGCAACCAGACGACGAAGGAATTGTAACAACATTCCGATGGAAAATATTAAACAATTCGCGGCAATTAGCCTATAAAACGGCGGGTAATCCGGCATGTGTGATATTCCGGTAGCATGATCGGAGTAGTAATACGTAGAATCGTTCTGCTTTGTTTGGCGAACGCGATCCTGGTTGCTGGATCGCCGAGGATCTACGCGAAGGATTCGTCGAGGGATCGCAGGGATGCTTCGTGTCCCTCGTGCAGCCGAGAACGCCCGGACGCCTTGGCCAATTGGTGAGGAACCGGAAGTGATGTGTCTTTTCGAATTTTGAGAAAGGGATTTAAGAAATTTTTTGGTGAAAAGTTAATGGGAAATCTTTGTGAATCAGTAGTTGGGTTAAAAGGATTGAATAGTATTGAATAGGTTATGATAATTTTTTGTTGCACGTTTTGAAACATGGCTGAGATTGCAATATGCCAATTGGGATTGAAAATCTGAAGATAACGCGGTTTTGGAAATTGTAGACAAGAAATTTAATAGACAGACTTTTAAAATAATTAGCCTATTGAAAAGTATATATATCGCACAACTTATAGTATTTTTTTTATGTCTGTATCTTGAAAAATAGCTGACTTGAAGGAAGAGTAGCAAATAGGTTACAATGTGGCATCTGGGATTGATAATCTGAAGATAATGCGATTTTAGAAATTGTAGACAAGAAATTTAGCAGATAGCGTTTTAAAATAATTAGCCTATTGAAAAGTATATATATTGCACAACTTGTGGTAATTTTTTTGTAGCTGTATGTTGAAAAATTGTT
>CM052084.1:7325890-7338620 GCA_028453745.1 Agapostemon virescens
GTTGGCAATAAGTAAATGATCACAGAGACCATGTCTTAATGGTTCACAATTATTCTCTGTGTAGAAAGAATCTAGGAAATTATTTTTACTATGTTGGTACCTGCTGTTTTCATTAGTGAAATAATTGCAGGAATTATTTTTACAAGGTTGGCTACTATTATGTTCGAATAACTTATTGCATAATGTAAAATGGATCTAGAGAATTATGTTTACTGATTTGATAACGTTTGTTTCGAATAACGAAATAAGAATGAGGATAATTTTTAGTAAATTGGCAACCATTACTTTTATTAATGAACTAGTTATAGCTATTCTTTATGATACCAAATTTTGAGGTTATGGATTTATAGTAATTTAGACATGTTAATAAGGAAAGTCGATAAAGCAGATATTGGTAGTGTGGTAAATACTTATTACACGTGTTTCATAATCCTGTTATGTTCGTTTTGGGAATTGGTACAATACCTACAGAGTCTATGGTGGTCAGTTGGCAACCCTGTTAAGTTTAAGTATTAGGGAACTATAGTATTAACTTCTGTCTTCTTTTTCTGAATGAGGTGCTGGTTACTGTATAAAATGTATTATTAATGTATCATATCAATAAAATAAAAGCTATAAATATTATAATTATTAAAATTATAATTATTATTAAAATAATTATCCTATCAAAATGCCCTTCCAAAAACGATTATATCAATACTGTCCGCCATTATGGTTCCCTGTTTTCCCAAAAAGAAAACTCAGATTTTTGTTAAAAATGTTTGAAAAAGTTGGGTTTCCAATTTAAAGAAGCGACAAACTTCCGTTTGATCTGCAAATTGTCCAAAGATTTCAATTTGCGAATGTTCGAAAATCTGACCAACCGGAAGTTGGATTCTTAGGTCGGTTCCGTTCACCTTAAGCGATTCTACGCGGAATTCTTTCGTCCAGTAACACTGTTCTACTTTCTCCCGACCCCTGTCTGTAAAACTAAGTCTCAATCTCGAGTTCTTCCTTTCACCGGAAACCATGAACTTTTCTTATCTCCGCCGGTTTTGATTAGAGCCAGGCCGTAAGAGCAGCTGCGAGGAATCACGTACCGGGTCGTTTCTATTAAAGGGCCATGCTTAGTTAACCATCTACGGAGAACAGCTCCTTTCTTCGAGTCCTTCCTTATCAGAAGTACCTTCCTTTTATTTGTTGCAATTTTTATATTGCTTTCGGTTCCGTGCTTAATCATTCAACTTTTCTCAGCGTTCATGCAGCAAAATCACAATGGCGCTGGGCTTCTATCTTTGAAATAATTTTATACAGAAAATTTGTTATTACTCAATCGTATTCAATTTTTATTATTCTTAATTTGTTATTAATTGCCATACTAATTTTTATTTATCAATAAAAGGCATACACAGCAATAGTGGATCATCATTTCTTTTTGTGAAATAATTTTATGAATATAATAATTGTTTACTTCATTGTATTCATTTTTTTTTATTATTCTTAATTTGTTATTAATTCTCTGACTAATTTTTGTTCATTAATGAAGGGCATACACGACCATAATGGACTACAGTTTCTTTTTGTGAAATAATTTTATGAAGATAATTATTTTTTACTTAACTATATTCATTTTTGTATTATTCTTAATTTGTTATTAATTCTCTGACTAATTTTTGTTCATTAATGAAGGGCATACACAACCATAATGGACCATAGTTTCTTTTTGTGAAATAATTTTATGAATATAATAATTTTTTACTTCATTGTATTCATTTTTGTATTATTCTTAATTTGTTATTAATTCTCAGACTAATATTTGTTAAACAATAAAGGACATACACAATCATAGTAATGCATAGTTTCTTGTTGAAAAATATTTTTATGAAGAATCTCCTATTTTACTTAATTATTTTGATGTTTGTATTACTTTAAATATTTTTATTAATTTTCTAAATTTGGTTTAGTGAAATAATTAATAATGAAAAATAAACAATTCTTAATATTGTTATACTTTGTACTTAACATTTTGTAATTGACGTTTATTCTTATTTATAATTTGCCCCATTGATGCAAAAATTCAATTCGTATTTTCTATTAATTTCATTTCATATAATTTCTGTATTTTTTGTTTACAGAAGAGGAAAATCATGCACAACAAATTTACGCTTCTTGGAGCAAATAGTAATTTTCAGCGAATTATTTACCGGCCGGACAGTGCGTTGAAAGTTGATAAAATATTGCTAGCAGCTTCGTTAGTCTAAAATCTGCTAAAATTCGTGAAAAACGATACTGCTTGCGTCGTCATACTCTTTTTTTTGTCACGTTATTGGTATAATATGTATAAATGTTTCATGCCGGAAGCGGTAATGCAACGCTTTTTCCATCTAAAAAAAAAAGTTATTTTATTTTTTATTTCGCGTGAACAGAAATTTCGCTCGTTGTGCGTGGAGATACACGCCATGCAAATCATGCGATACGTTATTGCTTCAGTTGCAATTCGGTTGTTATCCAGCGGAATTTCGCGTGTGATGCAGTTAAAACCTAAATGAATGCACTATCATAAGGCGCGAAATGCGTGGCTAGATTTTCCAATAAGATCTCGCAATCCACTAAACGTTTAATCAATCTTCGAATACGAATAAATTTACAAACCTAATTTTATTTTATCTTATACCTAACCCAGACCTTTTTGAATAATTTATTTTATAATATGATCATGTACACTTTCGTTTGAACTTATTTTAAACAGCTCATAATTAGTAATTTATTCAGAATTTAATTTCTACAGAACAAACAATGAACAATAACAGAATAATAATATTAATAATAATACTGAGGGTTTATTTAGAATATTCTTCATATTTCATTTAAGATTTGTATCACTCACAATTATTAATATTTTCTTGACAATAATTTCTACATAATTAAATAACGAATAACAGAATAGTAATTTATAGTAATAATACTCGGAGTTTATTTAGAATTTATTTTATGCACCATTAGTTGTACTTCATTTATAATTTGTATTTCTCACAATTTAATTTCTACATGATAAACGATGAATTATTACAGAATAATAATAGCAGTAATACTCAGATTTTATTTGGACTTTGTTTTATGTATCAGTACAATTTAATGGATAAATTATAAATGATGAATAATAGTATGACAATCCTTAGAGTGTATTTAGAATTTGTTTAATATATCGTGTCCATTAATATTCCATGTACAATTTATAAACGAATTTATACTTTGTTAAATCATGTTTTTCAATTGTTCAAATCTGACGGGATAATAAATGTTTAAATATTTTTAACTTTATGTGAATTAGTTTCTAAGAAACTTTTCTATTCTGAAGCGAAACGAATGAAATTGTTTTCCGTTTAAAAACGCAATGGGTCCAATGAAAATATCTGATTTTAATAGTTATTTATGAATGTAGAATTTTGCATAGCAAAAAACTGTGCAGTTTCTCGATAAAAATCAAATTTCCGTTTCTAGAATTGTTTATTTTCCGCCTCACTCTCTCTCTGTCTCTCTCTCTCTCTCCATTTTTAAGTATTTTCCATTTGTTCTGGGTCAGAGAATAGCCACGCACCTGCAGATTAACAATCTTTTTGTTTTTCCCTCTTTCACAGCACCGCGGTGGTTGATTTTATGGTTCCCATGCAATTTTTTCAAAGTGCTGTGCATGGAGCAGTACAATTTCGAACGAAAGCGTTATCCTAACTCAGAACTAATTTTTAGAGACTCTTTCAATATTGATAAACAATTGCAACATTTTGCAAATATTTATTAGCCTCCCTTGACAAATTCCCTCAAAACTAACTCGTTTTTCAGTTACCAAATTAAAAGAATCCCCAATTTGTATCTTACACAAATGACAATAGTTTCATATATAATTAAAAAAATGACAAGAATAGAGTGTAATCAATTAATTAAAATTAACGATTTTAAATAACATTCAAAATTATTTTCAATAAATATTTTCAAGAAGTGCCCAGTACAAAACACAATTATTCCATACGAATTAATACACGATGTTAATCACAGAAAGACCCAAATTAACAAACAGAGATGTAGTTACTATAATGAACAAACATGGTCATCCGAAACCTGCGACAGTCAGCAGATTTAATTTTCTGCAATTTTTAAAAAATCAACATTGCGCTGAAAAATTCGGAAAAAATTCACAGTCGTCCCTGCACTCAGGTAGAATGCCCACGAATTATTTCGCAATTTGTTGTTCAGCAGACCGGGAGAAATAAATAATTTATTAAGTCCAGCCTGCAACTACCCTTACGGAGGAGTAACGATTTACAAACTCGCTATAGCAACCCTCGTACGGCAGTCGTTCAACTTCGATCGCTTTAAAAATGGCAATGGCAATAAAAGAAGGTAGCGATTCTAGAAATTTGCAGCGAATGCGGGATTGTTAAAGTTGAACTGATTTGTTGCGAAAGAAAATCGTCGGACGAGAGATTAAAATTAGAGCGCTCGCCGGTTCCGAAGTCAATATTCCATTAATATTTCGCCGTTGCGAAAGAACCACGAATGCGAACTTATACGGCAATATTAAATGACCGGCGACGTCGTTATTGTGCGTTATGTATCACAGTTTGAAAACAACACAGCCAGAAAGGGGGAAGGGGGACAGGGGACAAAGGGGACGCATCCGATGATAATGCTGACGCCGACAATGAGGAGCTCGCTACGCCAGGGAACGGTCAAAAGTGCCCTAAATTCGGGCAGCCGACGAAATCTCGCGTGTCGAAACACGATGAAACGGCAAATAACTTCGGAATCCAGAAATCGCTGCGTTATTTGCAAAATATTGCGAACGGAAGCGACTCGGATCGCGAAACATGCGAGCCCCCCGGTCGAAATACCGATCGTTCGTGCGTTTAAATGGTTTAATTGTTTATCGAATGTGCCGAATTCTTTCTTTCGCCTTATTTTTTAAATAAATCGGCCCGAACGCACGTGTTTGCAATAGACACGATAGATATGTTCACTATATTCCTCGGCCTCGATGATTCAGTGAACAGTGAAATAGTCATGCTGGGAACATTTTTACACGTCCGGTTTCTGCTTTTGATGGTCATCATTCATTTTTAGCCAAGAGGAAATTTTGCATAATGCTACAGACTTTAATAAACAATTGAATACTATCTCTAATAAATTCTATTGGAAGATTGGTCGATGTTTAAACAATTATGATTTCGTTAGGACAAATATTGCAATAATAATTTTGGTCTCATTTTTAAGTTTCAGGCTTCTGCTTCTGATGGACATCATTTATTTTTATGCAAGAGAAAAATTTGTATAATGCTACAGACTTTAATAAACAATTGAATATTATCTCTAATAAATTCTATTGGAGGATTGGTCGATGTTTAAACAACTATGATTTCGTTAGGGCAAATATTGCAATAATAATTTTTGGTCTTATTTTTAAGGTTCAGGCTTCTGCTTCTGATGGCCATTATTCATTTTAGTCTAAGACAAAATTTATATAGCATTGTGACACGTTTTTAAAAATAATTGGGTAGTAACTGAGATAAGCAGTATTAGAGAGATTGTTAATGTTTAAACAACTACGATTTTCTTAGGACAAATATTGCAACAATAATACTGGTCACATTTTTAAGTTTCAGGTTTCTGCTTCTGTATGCTATCATTCATTTTTGTCCAAGAGGAAATTTTGAATAATGCTACAGACTTTAATAAACAATTGAATATTATCTCTAATAAATTCTATTGGAGAATTGGTCGATGTTTAAACAATTATGATTTCGTTAGGGCAAATATTGAAATAATAATTTTGGTCTCATTTTTAAGCTTCAGGCTCCTGCTTCTGATGGCCATTATTCATTTTAGTCTAAGACAAAATTTATATATTATTGTGACACGTTTTTAAAAATAATTGGATAGTAACTGAGATAAACATTGTTAGAAGGTTCGTTAATGTTTAAACAGCTACGATTTCCTTAGGACAAGTAGTGCAACAATAATAATGTCTCATTTTTAAGCTTCAGGCTTCTACTTCTGATAGCCATAATTCATTTTAGCCTAAGACAAAATTAACACATTATCTTGGCACATTTCAGAATATGATATATTAATATTCAATGTTGACTAGAGTATCATTTATTCGATGTTATTCGTTGTTATTTTTCTACTGTCCTGCACTGTAGCTTTCTTTAGGAAGTTTAATTATATCTGCAATGAATCATTATCGCTAATCAAAATTGCAATACAATTACAAATAAGATACAATAAAGGTATTCATGTAAATTTCATTCGGACAGGAGAGACCTCAAATTCACTTCAATTTGAACGTAACTACATTGTACGCGCTGCTCTTTGTTTACAATATTTGTTAACATAATTGTTATTAGCAGTTTTAACTATTATAATGATCCACAATCATTATTATCATAATTTGATTGCAAATATTACGAACGAAATTATCCATACAGAATGTAATCAAATTTTAACGATTCTAACAAGGTGACGATTTAATTGCAAATATTATCAGAGCGTTTATTCGAAGTTAATTTCATAAGATTTTAAAGAGTCACCAATTTAATTGCAAATATCACAAAAGCATTTATTCAAATGACACTTGATAAAATTTTAATTAATAACAATGTGTAGCAGAACAGTTTCTACATGATGATTATCGCTTCTCCGTTAATACTGTTTAGCAGAGTAATCGTTATTCCCGTATTTAATTATTGTAACGATCTATAATCATTATTTCCCGATGTACTCGTTTCAATTCGACGACGAGTGCCGCCATGTCGAAATCCCGCCATGTCAGCAACCGTTGCGTGTCCAAGAATCATGCGTGTGCAGTGACGTCACTGGAAAATCTGGTTTAAAAGCCGCTCAGACTAACCGAATCCTCAGTTCAGTGTGAAATCCCCATCCTCAACAATGGTTTCGAAAACCTGTCTGTGCCTTTTGCTCGCAGCAGTGGTGGTACAATCTGTGCCGACAGGCAGCCTGGAGAAAAAGGTCTCAGAGTCCTCAGCAGTGGCTCCGAAGGACATCGAGAACCTCGAACCGGAAGTTGCAAGTGCTGAGAAGGAGAGGCTGAAGAAGCAAGCGTCGTTCCTCCTAGAAATTCGGCCAGGATCTGAGAATGGGCAACAAGTGTCTCAGAGTGGATGTCAAGGCCAGGGACAGGCACAGGGACAGGTGCAAAGCCTGAGTGTGGTCCAACAAGCCCCGATGGCGTCGCAGGTGCAAACCTACAGCATCCAACAGGCTCCGCAACCTGTCGGAGTCTTCTCAGCACCGCAGTTAGCTCCTCAGACTTACATGGTTCCTCAGCAATCCTTCGTGGTGCCTCAGCAGATAATTCCCCAGCAGGTGGTTCCCCAGCAGATGATTTCCCAGCAGGTACGATTCTATTTAATTTACAATTTACACGATCTAGGGAATTATTGTTTCGTGAGTTGGCAATTCCTAAAGAGATTTCTTGCGTGCAAATCTCGGTAAAATTTTGCTTTGCATCAGGATTTATGGGTAATAAGGCTGGTAATTCAATTTCTCAGCTCTAAGGTTAGCGAAAGTGAGGTTAGGTTTCACTTCTTCGTACTCCATGCGTCATAAAATTTATATATTATTTTTGTACCTGTCTAATATCTGAATTAATTCATAATCTGTAGTTTGAGAAAGTATTTCGCCATTCTGAATTTGAAATATCTAGGGAATTATTGTTTCGTGAGTTGGTAATTTCGAAAGAGATTTCTTGCGTGCAAATTTCGGTAAAATTTTGCTTTGCATCAGGATTTATGTGTAATAAGATTGGTAATTCAATTTCTCAGCTCTAAGGTTAGCGAAAGTGAGGTTAGGTTTCACTTCTTCGTACTCCATGCGTCATAAAATTTATATATTATTTTTGTACCTGTCTAATATCTGAATTAATTCATAATGTGTAGTTTGAGAAAGTATTTCGCCATTCTGAATTTGAAATATCTAGGGAATTATTGTTTCGTGAGTTGGTAATTCCTAAAGAGATTTCTTGCATGCATATCCGGGTAAAATTTTGCTTTGCATCAGGATTTATGTGTAATAAGATTGGTAATTTAATTTCTTCACAATCTGCAAGCCTTCCATGCAACATAAAATGTATATCTCTTTTGTATCGTGCCAAATATCAGAGTGAACTTATAATATGTAGATTTAAGAAAGTGTTCCGCCATTTTGAAGCAGAAACATCTAGGGAATTATTGTTGCACAAGTTGGTAGCAGTCCACTGCATTCCCTATAGCATAAAAATCCTAAAAATATTTTGTTTTGAAACTATATTTAAGTTTCATAAAATTGCGAAAATCTTCGTTTAATTGTAGATTCGATATCTGCGAGTCTAGCAAAAGTGAGGTTACGTTCGCCCACTGATTAATTTCAAAGCATAAATTCAAGAATTCCTTTAGTATAATAGTCAAGCCTTTGAATATGCTTATGATTCTTCAATTCCATTTAAATATTCTTTAATGAAATAATGACTTTGGATATTCCAATGAAGGTATTATGGTGGTACAAGCATGCTGTAATTTTATCTCTGGCAGTTTTCACCATATTTGATCACTCTCTGTACTTCCACAGCAGTCGATGCAACAGCAAGTGATGCCCTCCATGCACACCCTGCAGATCATCCAGCCCCAGCAGCCTTGTCCTCCAGAGCCCAAGGTCCACATCATCGAGAAGACTGTGGAGGTGAAAGCACCCACCCCTGCCCCAGAAGTCGTCACTGTCAAACCGAAACCTGAGAGGATCATCGTGCCCCAGACGAAAATCGTCGAAACGGTGAAGCTAGTCCCTGTGCCACCTGTATGCAAAGACAAACTGGTGGTTGTACCATCCAAGCCTATGGTGGTAGTCCCAGAGCCCACTGTCGTCAAGGTGCCCCATTGCACACATGGAGAACAAGGCATGGCTGCCCAGTGCACCTGTAATCAACAGGCGATGAGGTCTGCTCCGATGGGACATGTTCATTCGATGAACTCTATGTCCATGAGGACGAGGAACATGCCTCTTCTTGCCAGGGCCTAAGTCATCCTTATTTGTTCAAGGACGTCAAGGTATGAGGGTGGGGTCTATTCAAAATTTTTTGGTTGCTTGAGGTGGTGATGTAAATTCATGGGGTTGGAAAGAAATTTCAAACATTTTTCATTGTGTCGAGATTTTGACTAGTCTAGGGAAATTGTGTTTACGAATTGCAAACAATCCAAGAGACTCGCTGTGTTCAGATTCTCATTGGAAGAGTGGTTTCCTAGGGAGTTTTTGTTTTGTGCATTGATAACAGTTCAAGGGATTCGCTGTGTGAAGGTAGTAACCTAGGGAATTTTTATTTTATGAGTTGGTAAAAATCGAGGGGATTCTTTACACGACGTTCTCGGGGGAAATTGTTTATGTAACTGAATTTATGCAGGGCAAAACTATTTATCACTTCGTTCGAGTCAACAGTTAATTTCTTAGCTCTGAAGCTAGTGAAAGTTAGGTTATGTTTGATCTCCATATAATTTTGTAGCATCTAGTAAATTCAGATTTCGTTGTTTATTATTTAAAGGATACGAGTAAATTTATAAAACGCAGAACTGAGAATTCGAGATTTTAATCTCGTGTTTAGGGGATTTAGGGAATTTTTGTTTTAAGAGTTGGTAGAAGTCGAGGGGTTTCCCTGAACAATTCATTATGAGAAATCTTGTCTTTGGATTTGTGCAGAATAAAAATGCTTAGCCATCGTATAAATAGTAATCTGATTTTTCAGCTCTCGTTTGTAACGAAGGTGAGGTTATGTTTGACACTGATATCGTTTCCGCGCTTCGGACGCCCCACAGAATTGAATATTCCTTTTCATTGGCATGACGTATGTCATTCTGTGTGCCACAACGGGGGCGCGGAGTATGTCAGTGTAGGGACTTTTTGTTTCACGAATTAATTAACGAGAAATTGGAACGTGTACGCATTAATTGAAGAGCGCATTTCGTTACTGCAACAGTGAACTTTAATTCCGTCTGGTTCTATGTGTCGCAGGTGTAGCACACGTTGGATTTGATGACACTGCAGCGTCACGATGATGATCAATATGGAGGACTCTGAAGTGGATTCCAATGTACGCTTCTGTACGTTTTCAAGAGCAAATAAAACGAACATATGACATAATACCATTATTTACTAGTTCATTAATCATCGACCTTCTACAATGAATTTCGCAACCAGTCAATTCCGTTTTTCAATACAAAATTCCCTAGCCAATGTATAAAATCACTGAATCACCTTCTCTTAATTTTTAATTATTATTAATTAATTAATTATTAATTTTAATTATTAATCATCCACGGGATTTAAGACGTGAAATAATTAAACGTCGATCGAAATTATAGAACTAGTTTCAATGTTTTAACTATTTAATTAAACATCGACTCCGCATGTTTTTAACAGGAGTGGTCGAACAGTTAGCTTGACTTTAATGAAATTTTGCGCGACGCATAAATTCGATTATAGCAACAGGATGTCGTGTGCAGTTTAATATATTTATATAATTTCGCGAATCTATTAACTCGGGGATGTAAAGAATTAATCAAGATGAATACGTAGGTAATATTTAAAAAGAAACGCTGAGGCAATTTTTACAAACTCGTGAAATGCGTAGTCGGCTTAATCGTTGCATTAAACTGACTCTCCAGTTTTCAATTTATTCATATTTATTAAAGGAACAATGTTGAAGTAATTCCACATTGATAGATTTACATTAAGTCACATTTCCACTTTTCAATTAATTATTCAAGACCTGCAACGTTGTTTGAAAATTATTAAAAATTTTATTTATTTAATCTACATCGACTCATATGAAAAATACAAACTCAATTTTCGTGAATTCACCGAGTGGAGACACAGCTTAATACTCTCCCCATTCACGAACCTGTCTTGATGACAGCTCTGATAAAATGATTACGTGATACACAATGAAACTGTGTGTTAATAGTAATACATTAAGTTATGTCTCCACTTCTCCAATAATTATCCACAATTTGCAACATTGTTCAAATATAAATTCCTAAACCCTCTTGTGCAATTAACATTTATCTATACACAAAATAAAAACCAATCTCTGTGAACCCACCAAGTGGAGATTCAGCTGAACACACTCCTCAGCCAATAAACTCGTCCTAATAACATCTTCGATAAAATAATTTAATAAATACACAATAAAACTGTGTATTAACAATAATGCATTAAGTCATGTCTCCATTTCTCCATTAATTATCCACAATTTGCAACATTGTTCAAATATAAATTCCTAAACCCTCTTGTGCAATTAATATTTACCCATACAAAAATAAAAACTAATCTCTGTGAACCCACCAAGTGGAGATTCAGCTTAACACTTTTCTCAGTCACAAACAAACTCGTCCTAATAACATCTCCGAAAGAATAATTTCATAATTTCACAATTTGCAACATTGTTCGAATACAACTAAAAGAACCAATGTTCTCAAACAGACCGAGTGTAGACACAGCTTAAAGCTTTCCCCAGTCGCAAACCAGTCTTGATGACATCCCCGACAAAATAATTAACGAAGCCGGCCGGTCGGTCGCTCATTAGCTAGCAAAGAGTCTCGATTAAAGCCCGGACCGCGGCTGAATTTTTCAGATCCCGTCGAAATCCCCATAGGGTTTCTACATTAGTTTGTTGCATACGCGATCAATGATTCAGCGTCGCTTTAACCCTGATATATCTTTCAAAGGGTCGTGTAAAAAGCTAAGCTGGCCGAGCATCACCACGCTAGGAGATTAGATCCTCGAATCCACCTTCCGGAGAGCCGAGTACCGATAACGGCGCGGGGTGGGGGCTGTGGCGTCGGTGACCCCGCCCCCTCCGGCCACTTACCCGCTTGTAATCCCGGACGAAAAACCGGGCATCGATCGCGCGCCATTCGAAACTCTTTAACAATCGTTCCGGGCAATGATAAATCGTTCTGTGCTCGGTCTTTGCCACCCGACAGCGGTCCTCCTTCGCTATCTGCGCGATTTCGAAGGCCGCGCGTCTCGCTTTTCGAAACTAGACAGCCGTGACGCGTTATGAACCGGGCCCGGTGACACGCGGTTTTATGGATTGAGATCGAACGGCCAGATCGGGGAAACCCCCTCTTGGACACGGGCCAATGGACCGACGACGACATTGAGAGATTATGTCCCGCTGATGATCGTAGGAGTTAACGATTCCTTCGATGGTGCTTCAGCCATCGCAAGAAGAGTTCATTCGGCCGAAGAAAGTGGCCCCTCCATTGTGCATCCCTTCGGCAATCTTTAGTTCCTACCCCCATTAAGGGCACTTTCGAAAGGGCGCCAAATATTGAGCATTTTGTGGGATTTTATTGGCACAGCGTTTGTTCGTTTTGATTTTGAACTGGTTTGGGGGGCAGTTATGAAAAACGCGCCAAATATTGAATACTTAAATGGATTTCATTTTGTCCGACATTTTGTAAAATATTATTGGCGCAGTATTTGTTGATTCTGATTTGGAAGTAGTATGGCGAGAGGTTAAGAAAGGGTGCCAAATATTGAATACTTGAATGGATTTCATTTTGTCCGACATTTTGTAAAATTCGATTAACGAAGAATTAGGTTATCTTGATTTTGAACTGGCCTGACGGGCAGTTATGAAAAGCGCGCCAAATATTCAGTACTCCATTTCGTCAGACATTTTGTAAAATATTATTGGCACAGTATG
>CM052084.1:7382701-7419736 GCA_028453745.1 Agapostemon virescens
GGATGAGTTTGGACAGGTTAGATGGATTTTGGTAGATCTTGGAAATCGAGCTGGAATGAGTTTGAACGTTAAATCAAATTAGTAGACCTTAGAAGTCGAGTTTGAATGAGTTTGAAGATCAAATAAAGTTGGTAGAATTTAGAAACTTGGTTTGGATGAGTTTGGCCAGGTTAGATGGATTTTGGTAGATCTTGGAAATCGAGCTGGAATGAGTTTGAACGTTAAATCAAATTAGTAGACCTTAGAAGTCGAGTTTGAATGAGTTTGAAGATCAAATAACGTTAGTATTCGATCTCCGATTCTTTTGCAATTTTGATTACACGTTTCTAGACGCATAAACTGAGTGCATGCCAATTTTCAGGTCGATTGGACTCCTATTATGGCTGTGACTCAACTTTGAAATTTTTCGGGTGTTCGAAAATGGTGAAAGTGGTCAAAATGGGGTTGATAAAATGATGTCTCCTAGAGTCCCCTGTAACGCTAACCTCGTTGTGAGGAGTGATTCTGAAAGAGGAAGGTTTGGCGAAGATTTTAGCGTTTGAACCATGCCGATAGCGCTGATAGAACGCAATATTGGCCAAAATTGGAAGAACCTACCCCCTCTGTCGAAAAAGTGGAAAAATTTAGAAAAAATTGTTGGATCTTCGATTCTTTTGTAAGAATCCGTAAGAATCGCAGATCCTGAATTTCTATAAGAACAATTTACATAACAAATTATAAATAAAAATTTCATAATTTATTCCATATGTGTATCCCTGTGTTTTCAGCAAATCATCTGATCGGCGATCTGGTTGGTCCGGGTCGAGCCAGACCCAGCCTGAATCCCGAAAGCGTAGAACGAGAAAAGTTAGTGGAGCTAACAAACTCCGATGTTGGAGGGCAAAGATTGCTCTTCGAATCACGAGTTCGGTTAGAACCAATTATTTTTCTAAGATCTTTGATTCGTTGAAGTAGAACGGCTTTAAGTAGAAAGCTAATGACTATTCAATGTTCTGTTGAAAGAACGGGGAAAAAGGAGCGGGCAAGCACAAGGGGATTTCCACGGGGCGCAAAGAGAGCTCGAAAGAAAAAGGAGAACGGCAAAGTTGAGTCTCCTTTAACTCTCCTCGGCTATTGGAAGTTACTTACTCGCTCGCCTCGCCGGTGTGCGAGGTATCGGGAATTTCGAGTCCTCGGCACGTACGATTTATGGTAAATTCAGTTCAACCTGTTCCCCTTCATACTTCATTTCGCTTTCAGGCGCGGCCGGCTTAAACGACGTCATCAATATTTATTGCTGTGTTGGGAACGTGTCTCGTCGTCGACGTGCACCGCTCGCTCGAAACGCGGAACTTTTCGAAGCGGCCGCCGCCAACTGCAAAAACCAATGAACGGCCGAATATATACCCCAGCCGGAACTTGATTCTAATGGGACTTCCGGCGAATGTCAACACATCCGCGGGAATTCTCGATGAGTTTCCGCACTCACAACTTCAAATTCCTGCAATTAGGATCGCTTCAAAACCGTCCCAGGATCGCACGATGAAAATTTAATTATGAGCTCAGCGTATCAGGAAGTTCGACGAGGTTCGACGATTTGTGGAACCCACGTCTGAACGTGTTCGAGGACGTCGAAGTTTGAACGGACTTTGACGAATGCCAATCACAGATTCGTTTTAAATTGTTTTGTTCAAAACAATTCATTTAGAACGTTTAAATTAATTTTGTTTGCTGTTTGAAAGCATTTGATGTAGACATTTCAATGCAGGCTTACATTCCTGCGAATTGGAGGTTATTTAAATTTTTGTCTGCAAGTTTGATAATGTTTGAAGAGCTTTAACGAGGGTTGAAGAAGTGTGGAACCAAGTCTGACTGAATTCGAGCACGTCGAAGTTTGAACAGACTTTGACGAATGCCAATCACAGCTTCGTTTTAAATAATTTTGTTCAAAACAATTCATTTAGAATGTTTGAATTAATTTTGTTTGCTGTTTGAAAGCATTTGATGTAGACATTTTAATGCAGGCTTACATCTCTGCGAATTAGAGGTTGTTGAAATTTTTGTCTGCAAGTTTGATAATGTTTGAAGAGCCTTGACGAGGTTTGACGAAGTGTGGAGGCTCGTCTGAACGTGTTCGAGGACGGCAAAATTTGAACAGACTTTGCCAAATGCCAATCACAGCTTCATTATAAATAGTTTTGTTCAAAACCATTCATTTAGAATGTTTGATTATATTTGAGTTCATTTTATTTGCAGTTTGAACACGTTTGATGTAGAGCATTTAAAAGCAGGCTTGCATTCAGCCGAATTGAAGTTTATTTAAGTATTTGTTTTATTGAAAGTGCAAATTTAATAATGTGTGATGCAATGCAAGGTTGACTGACTTTCGAATTAATGCAGCTGAAATTTTGTTTGACTATGTTTGAATAAGTGCAAAACTTCACTATGTTTTATTACCCAATTTTAAGTAGCTGTATGGTAAATACTAGGTATAATACTAAGTATAAACAGAATGAAATTACTAAAGTAACAGTGACGTCCATAGAAAATAATTAACAACTAAAATAAAACAATAAAAATTGTATACTCATTAACATTCACCTTACCTTCTCAAACCTAGCACTACTTTATTGCCAAGAGTGTTCCGTTTAAAACGAGTCCAAACACGACCCAAATCGGTCCACTTTTACGGACATAATATGAACAACAATTAAGAGTACTCCACTCGATTGTTATACAGGCAATTTATGAAAGTGAATCGATCTACGCCGTGTTTGTACTCGTTTTAATCGAGAGGATCTCAGCAATACCTTGCCGCCATGTTTGGTAAGGTAAAAGATAAATTAAAAAATTTCAAATTTTGTTTATGGCAGGAAGATTGATCCGGCCAGTGAACGTCAATCCGCGCGACAAACATGAGACGCTTATTCTCGATCGAGTATCGAACAGGCAGGCAATTTTGCACGACACCGTGTAACATCCCCCGCCCCCGCGTACTCTTTAGGGGGCCACCCCGTGGCCCCGTGGCCCCCATGAATACTTCCTTCGCCTGGAATTCGTATCGCGGTCACGTGGCTCGCTTGTTACTAGAGAATTCGGAAGACACGCCCTGGGAAAATTGGCGAGATTTCACGGATAGTTTCCGTCGGTTACGTAAGAGTCCCGCGCCGTGAATTTTTACAAGGCCCGGAGGTGGCCGTTCCGGCCTCGAGCCCAGGGACTCGTCCATAGAATCGCAAATCCGCGAGTCTCGACACCAGAGAGTCGTACAGTGGGAATAGAAATCGCGGAACAGGCCAACTCGCCGAATCGAATTATCGTGTCAATGGTACTTCGCATTTTGAACACCCGGTATTGTCGCCTGAGGGGCAACGGCGACTTCTAAAGTTGTTACAGGTGCCTCGGGCCTCTTGTTTTAATTTATTTAGGGCGCAATATAAGTGTGAAAAATATGATTAATTAATTAGTGTTCGTTTTCATTTGTGACACCCGGTATTGTCGTGTTTAGTAATGTTATTCACTTCTGAATTTGTTACAATTGACTCAGGCCTTCTATTTTAATTTATTTAGGGTGCATTAAAAGTATGAAAAATATGATTGAATAATTGTTGTTCGTTTTCTTTTAGGACACCCTATATTATCTTGTGGTGAGAATCATTTTAAAACATAGCTCAATTTTGTTTTACATTTAACCACACAGTTATTATAATCGTAGATTGTATCAATTATAATAAATATAATTTAATGGAATTAACAAAAATTGAACTTAATAAATAAATAAATTAATTAATTTTGCACTGTAAGTGAATTAAGAAAATTTACTGAACTCCCAGAAAAACAGTGCCATTATGTATATTATTGTTATTCTAGTATTTATAATAATGCTAATAATTGTAACGCCAGAGTTTTAATTATTTATAACAAATTAACCAATAATGTGTTAACTGTGCTTTCCAACGTGTATCTTAGCATTTCTCAGAATTCCTCTCACGAGATGCTTCAAATAATAATATTAGAATAGGTGGAAGCGAAGAGAATGAAGTTTGCTCCATCCTCAGGGGAATATGTCGGCCAGTGACCAGACACACACGTATCCACTAACATTACCGTACCATAAATGTTTCCGGCGGCTATATTACATCGTGTTTTGTTTAAATCAGCCATTTATATGCACACTATTTTTTCATACCGTTCCCAAAATTATTCATAAATTTTTCCCAAATGTTAATGCATAATTCCTCTGCCACGTGTCACAGCTCACGATCTTGCAATTTCAACGTTACTTTTAAAACGTTATTACAAAACTCCCCTTCCAATTACAATATTCAAATATCCAATTTTTAATTCTACCATTAGAAAGTTTATTTTTCAAACTTCATATGCAACAATATAATTTTTAATTTTAACATATAGTCGTTAAAAATTTTAAATTAGCACGCAACTTATTGAATAGAAATTTCTTTCGACCTTGAAGCAACCTTGGCCTAGAAACGGTGTTTGAAATTGTTTAAAAATGCAATAGAATTTTTTTACAGTAACATTTAAGAAATATATTTATGAATATAATTATATTTGCTTGCTGCATAGAAATTTTCATCTCATGACTCCGAAATGTCATCGTCGATGCGAAAAACACTGCAGAAAAGAGACTACATGAATTTCATTGAGTCCTCCACCCCCTCTCCACCCTCCCCTCCCGTGCGAGTATAAAGGAAAAGAAGATTATAAAGCGTGAGTAAATAAAGCACACAGACTCCGGGGCGGCTACAATTACCTGGCAAACAAATTAAGTAGCAAACAAAATTACGTTTCGCACGTGGCCGAGGCGCGTAGCAAAACTTTTAATTAACCACTTAATTAGCCTGTTCAAAGAGCTCCGAAAAGTGCAGGCGGGAAAAAGGCGGATGGGAGGAGGGAGGGGGAGGGGGATTGTACTATTAGCAGAGAGACGTGGGCTTGCGAAAAGTTCGCGAAAGTTGAAATCGGCCGCCCGGTGAGAGAATTGTCAAGACACGACACGTATTTCCACGGAAGAACTTTTTCCGGGGCGGTGCGATTTTATTCGAACGGTTTACCGGCGGTCGATTTACGGCTGGCCCGGGGAAAAACCCTAGGAAACAACAGCTTGCGAGGGAAGATGAAGGGAAATGACTCGAATCATCGTACGACCCCGATCCCCGAACCAATTGCACGTGAAACTGCTTCTTTTTCTGCAACTCGTACGAAATTTCACCAGGCGAACGGAAACGGCACGCTTCTAACACTTCGGATCATGTACGTGGCTTGGATTTTACGTTTCACGAAGTTCCAAGTGGTTTGAACAAGTTTGAAGGGGTTTGAAAACGTTTGAAAACCTCCCAATTCATTTTTCTGTAATATTTCCTTCCCTTGTGTAAAAGCGTACACAGTCGAGCAGCTGGATGCCTTTGGGCATTGTTAATTGAAATTGTTTGTTGTTGTTTGTACTGTAAATGTATGTAGATAGTTTTGAAAGATTATAGTTGTTGGCAGTGGCAGACAATTTTTGTGAAAACTGGTGGACAAGAGTGTGATCAACGTTTGGGGAAATTTATTTGGACCAGTTGTAGCAAGTTTGAACACGTTTGGACATTTTTGTTGTCGTTTGTACTGTAAATGTATATAAATATTTTGGAAAGATTATAGTTGTTGGCAGTGGCAGACAATTTTTATGAATACTGGTGGACAAGAGTGTGATCAACATTTGAGAAAATTTATTTGGACCAGTTGTAACAAGTTTGAACACGTTTGGACACTTTTCTTGTCGTTTGTACTGTAAATGTATGTAGTTATTTTGGAAAGATTGTAATCGTTGGCAGTGGCAGACAATTTTTATGAAAACTGGTGGACAAGAGTGTGATCAACATTTGGGAAAATTTATATCGACCAGTCTTAACAAGTTTGAACAAATTTGGACACTTTTCTTGTCGTTTGTACTGTAAATGTATGTAGATATTTTGGAAAGATTATAGTTGTTGGCAGTGGCAGCCAATTTTTATGAAAACTGGTGGACAAGAGTGTGATTAACATTTGGGGAAAGTTGTTTGAACCAGTTGTAGCAAGTTTAAACACATTTGGACATGTTTGTACATGTTTCTGCGATAATTCCATTGCATTTTAATGTACACTCTGAGTCCTTCGTCGACTACCAATTCGTTTAAACAATAATAATAGTCACAGTGTAAAAGAATTTCGTTTAGACACGTTGCAGCAGGTTTGTACGTGTTTGAAGCTGTTTTACATCGTAATCGAAAATTTTTAGAGTAAAAGCAGTGAATATTAAAACCGTCGTATCTCCGTGAAAAAAAATCGCACAACGATCTACCTGGGCTCATTTTAAAGGGTGAAGTATCAGCTTTCACCTGCTGCAGTCGTCTATTTTTTCCCAAGCCTGCCTATGCTTAAAAAACGACAAAATAAGCCCCTCGTAGTGTACCTAGATCAACATAATGTACACTTCTCACTGAAAGTGTCAAGGTTACAAAAAGTCGCAAATGAAAATCGAAGCAGCCATTTTTAAGCTTCGTTCTCGGCATTCAAATCCACGGCAGAGCAAGTCCAGACAAAAATATTCTTCAGATCTGCACAAACAATCGAGGAACCCTTGAGACAATTCGTTTTCACTTTCCTGTTTGCTGCTCGGTCGGAAAGTACTCTGTGACAAATCGCAGCTTATGGAGGCGACAGAGGAGGCTTTTCCCCATGAAAGGAGCCTAGATACATAATTCTCCGATTCGTTCCCCCGCCGGAGATACAGCGAGCTCAAGAAATACCTTTATCAATTCTTAATAATCTGATAGTGCAAAAAGAATTTTCGGTACGTTTCACGGAGGAGAGTCTTGCGTGTCACGGTTTCATTTGAGAAGCGCGCGGGGGTCGTTTTGCAGATTGCAAGTAAATTTAATTAAAGAGAAGGACCGAGAGGGCGAGGTCGCAAAACGCTGGCGGACGACAGGTAAGACGAAGGTTGCGAAGGTTAATTAATAGCGCGGGACCGCGGTGTCTTGTGTTAACGTGCAATATTTTTCCCAGGTGAACGTGAACACAGGGCTACCTGTTGGCTGCGGGCCGTCCGACCGCCGCGAAACGAACCTAAGACGTCCTTCTCGAATTCTGCGAGGGCCGGGTCTCTCTCGGTGCGGGCTTCCATTATTGCGACGCTTATGGCGAAGAAATTAAATAAAGCTCGGCCGAGTCCCCGAATGGACGTCGAAACTTCCGAGAGGGAAGTTGTTAACAGGACCGTCTCATATCCAGCCACAGTTTCCATGTTAATTCCAAAGTTCCAGCGTGGTCTTGCGCCGACGGTTCAGCTCTCATTGTGTTTGAGACGCGCCGGAGACGTAGACCTCCTCGTCTATTAAGTGCTTGGCAATATACACCGGTGCACGATTAAATAACATTCTAACTACTCTACACCCACTCTACCGCACACGCTATTGCCAGGGGAAAACGCTAAGTGGAAATGGCTGATGAGATTTCTTCAAGACAAGTTTGCCCCATTGTACTATCGACACCTTTGTTCGAGCCACCCTGTATATAAATCGTGAAACTGTAAAGGAGCATTTCAATCAGAAGGGAACGTTGGATGGTTTCGGTTTTGCTGGGCAGTTTTGTGATTTGGTCTTGTGGATACTTTTTAATCACCCGGTATATTATTCTTATTTATAAGTTGATAATAAATTTTTAAAAAATGATTGCTGTATCTCGACGTCTTTTATCACAGAGAGTATTGCTGTTCTCTAGTTTAGAAGATATGTTATGTGCTTTCTTTTGGATCACCCTATATATGTATATAACTTATTACAGTCTCGATTGATTTATTTGAAAATTAATAGCACATGCTGCTGGTTGTAAAAATTTGTTGCAGATGGTAAATATCGTACACAGAAATTTTGTCACCTTCTTTTGGACCACCCTGTATACTTGTATAACTTATTACAGTCTCGATTGATTTATTTAAAAATTAATAGCACATTCTGCTATTCTAACAATTATAATTTCGAATAATGCAATTTATATTTACTTCGTTAAAAAATTCATCGAACCATGACATGTTTTTTTAATCACCCTATACATTGAATTTTTATAACCTCTAAAAATTTATCAGAACATCAGTAACATTTATTATACTTTCGAACAATGCAATTTATATTTGCTTCGTTGAAAAGTACATGAAACCACAAGGTGCCTTTTGAATCGCCCTGTACACCGTATTCTTAAAACTTCAGAAAGTTCATCGGCAGATTAATAACATTTCTCGTGATTTCCAGCATCGCAATATTTCTTCGACATATTGGAAAGTACACAGAGCCGATATTGCCGATTCGATCACCTCCAGAAAAGTCTGCAAAAAAGTAAATAACGTTATTCGCAATTCGCACAGACACAACGTACGATTTGCTTCGGGTGGTGAGATTATTTTGAATCGGCCTGTAGATCGATTGGCGAAACTGGATGCGAAAAGAAAATCTTTATAAATGTAACAAGCCATTCTCGCAAGAAGGGTCGACACTTCGCCCGATTGCTACAGTGGCCCGCGCCATTAAGCCAGATCCCCGCCCCCTACAGCATCTGTCAAAACCACGCGGACTGACACCGAAGTCTTTTCACCACGGGGATTCATGGCCCCGGTGGATTCGCTTGCTTCGAAAGTTAATCAACCGTCCTATCGTATTCCGTCACGGCCCACCCACTCAGCCCGCCCCCCTCTGCCCCACCTGCGGCTCGCCATTCAAACCGGAAGTGGCTCGGAAACGACTGTAAGAGAACGCGATGAAAGATTCATGCAGTCTCGATTCGCGGGCCAGGAACTTCCCGGTCGGGCTTTTCTATTTCGCATGCAGATTCGTTTCTAGTCTCCCGGCCCCGCCTCTCCTCGTCGCCCCGCCCACTTTCCTCCCGCTCCGCCCCTCCGCTCGGCCGTTAGCCGCAATTTAGATTGAAATTTTACCGGAACGCTTAGACGAAATAATACACCGAAATTACAACAGTGTGATCCACTGTTGGACGAGTGCCGGTATTCAATTAGCTCAATGTTTGAGTTCATGCGGCGGAAAACGAGTACTCCGATGGGAGGAGCGAGAGAGAGAGAGGGAGGGAAAGAGCGGTAGGCAGAATTAGAGAGCGAGAGCTGCACAGACCACGACGTAGAACTACCGCTGATAATTAATTAAGCGACCATAATTGACCGACTGATTCGTGTGCTCGGGATCGACTACGAGATAGCCGAACCTTGTTCCAGTATCGGTGAATTAATTACGGTGCGGTACACTTTCGTGTCTTGGAGGCTACAGGACGTTCCAAAACCGCGGAAACTTTTTCGGGAATTCAGGTGAAATGTGAAGAAACAGTTTTGACGAACAAATGAAATTTCGGGGATTGTTAATTAATTAATTAATCAAGCGAACCTGGAAATTATTAAATAATAATTAAGACAGTAATATTTGATTGTGGCGTTTGTATGTGAAACATCGACGAAATTATTGTAGGATTGGTATGCTACAAATTTTGTGCTCGAATTCTGTGGATTATATTTTTGAATGACTGCTGCCGGTGGGTGGGTCACCGAAGACCCGCGAATTTTGAAAATATTGTGGCGTGATAATGTGCTGACGAGTGCTTTCGAGATTCGATTTATATAACTTTTATATAGACTCGAATAAGTTTATTGCATTGAAAGTTGTCAGAGGTGTACAGTAGCGTTCAAAAGTTGAGGTCGCGTGGCAAGCAAGCTATTTAAAAATGTTTAAAAATTGTTTTTAGATATTGTGACCACAGTGTGCAATTTTTATTGCGAAACCGTGATGAGTGATGTACAGGGTGTGTAATAAAAATTGGATGAAATTAAGTTAAGTAAAGCTCCATTATTCAACAATAATATTTCGTCGGGTATGTATTATTTAAAAATTGGTAAAAATTTGTTGTATCCACGAATTGATGTAAAATAGCAAATTTTAATGTTAATTACGATTTTTCCTACTCGATTTATGAGCTTCGATACTCGATTCCTTTTCTTAGAGTGGTACGCGGTAATTCCCTAGCGAAGAAGGGCGCGAAATTTGAATTAAAAATGCTGTAAAATTCAATATTAATATTGCGAAAATTATTTTCAGGTTTCGATAAATCCATTTGAAGCGACTTTGACATTATTTGCACAGGACCTGTCAAAATGGCGGATTCAAATATTTTTAATTTACGATCGTTGAGATTGTACAGCTCGATTATTATTAATTATGATTTTTCCTAATCGATTTATGATTGATGCCCACGATCAATAGTCCCGGTGGCCAGTAAGAACGTTTCGGGCTTCTCGACAGGCAGCTGACTGGTAACTTCATTAACCGGCGGATAATTTTGCAACTGTGGGTCGCAGTTACCGCGGTCAGCCATCGGTGGGCGCAACGTGTATTGGGAAACATCGTTAAATCGTGTGACGGGGATACTTTGAGCGGTCGGCGAACACTTGTACAACTAATTGGCGGGATCGACAGGCGTTCTAGTAATTACCTGCGCAGAGGACACCGCGATTGATGACGATCACGTTCGAAAATTCGCGGGTACGTCCGACCTGCGACATTTTTAAATACCCCGACAGAAAATTCAGAAAAATTTTGAAAAACAAATTTTAGTTGCCTGCCCAGTTAAAATAACAAAATTCATTTTTAATATTTCACAGCGTTTTGCAGTAGCATTCGTAAATGTTTGTAGACATTTGCAATAGTATTATTCAACTTGTTCGAAAGAAATGATATTACTGAGAGAGGGTGGACTGGTAGGGGATACTTAAGTGTGACAACCTTTGTTAACGAGGAAGTATATCGTAAATTGATGGACAATTAAGGCTAATAAGCTTTTTATTGGAGAATAATAAAGCTATTTCGGTGGGGGACCTTATGGGGGTGGAGAAATGTTATCATCCCTTAAGTGGATCCTCGAAGAATGCAACGACTTTCTGAAGTATTTAACGATCTTTCATTTTCTATTATCATGTTAATTCTTCAAGCAGTTATGTCTCTATAAATGCCTGTACAGTCACGAGACCTTATGGAGGGTTATAATCGTATTCAATCCTGAAATAGATCTTAAAAAAAATGCAACAACCTTCTGAATTGTAGAATGAAAATTAATTTTCCAGTATTATTGTATTTCTTCAAGCAGTTTCGTCTCTGTAAGTGCCTGTAGAGTCAGGAGACCTTATGGAGGGTTATAAGCATATTCAACCCTGAAATGGATTTTTAAAAAATTCAACAACCCTTTGAATTGTAGGATGAAAATTAATTTTCCATTATTATTGCATTTATTCAAGCAGTTACGTCTCTATAAATGCCTATAGAGGACCGAGACCTTACGGAGGGTAGAAAGAATATTCAACCTTTTCGTAGATGCTGAAAAAAGTACAGAGAATTAATTTCGATTTATAATGTTAATTCTCCAAACAGTTTCGTCCCTATAAGCGATTATAGAGTGACACGACGTTATGGAGGGCTGGCGATTTTTCTCGCTACGGTAAAATCGTGATAAATTAAGGCTTCGCGGAATTGTCCCCGTACTTTTGAATGAGCGTATAGGAAGAATCCGGCTCCGATTATTTAATCGGATGATTTGTCGAGCAAAATGTCGCCGTTTAAAATTTGTCGAAGTGAAATTGAAATTCCTTTGGGGCTCAGTCGGATGGGGCGGCTGGAAGGGGTGGGGATAAGACACAGAAGCCGCGCATTTTTCATCGGATGAAGACAAGCGAATGTCCCCGATTGAATGACAGATTGATTAACGAGCAATCGACCGTTCCTGGAGCTCGTCTGTGTCGCTGATTGAACGTCAGCCAAATGCTTTTCATTCGCCCGCTGCCAGTCGATGATTTATTCTGACGGAAACGGACCTGAATGTACTTTCCTTCTTTTTTTTTTCTGTCCTTTCTTTCTCCGCTGCAGAAACGACTCGCAATTAATTATCAGCCTCCGTTCGGCTTCGTTCATTACGACACTTAACGCAAACACTCGATACACCGTCATGCTCGCGTAATCGTTCGTTTCCCGGTGAAAATATTTATTATCAATACTTTACATTTGTTTCACTTATCTATAAATTATCTATGATTAACCGATATATTGGTACATTAATTTTAATATTTTAAAGCAAGTAGATAAATATATATGATGATGGTGATGATGATGATTGATGACGATTGATGATGATTGATGATAATTGATGATAATGCAGTTGATTCTGCAGTTGATGCTGCAGTTGATGCTGAAGTTGATGCAGTTGATGCAGTTGATGCTGCAGTTGATGCTACAGTTGATGCAGTTAATGCTACAGTTGATGCAGTTGATGCAGTTGATGCTGTAGTTGATGCAGTTGATGCTGCAGTTGATGCAGTTAATGCAGTTGATGCAGTTGATGATATATATAAATAAATGTATAATATTGAATAAATTAAATAAAGAAACATATTATATTACAGTTTCTTTGGAGGAATTCGAACGTTTCTGGGACACTTTGTATATATACAATAATGAACGAACATGTGAAAAGTTTTTGAAAAAAAAATTCGCTGATAGAAATTGTTACATTTATGTTTTCACTGTTGGTCCACATTCTGTTCTATCGGAAGTACAGAAACAAATTCGAAAAAATTGATCACAAATTTTCTATCAATTTTGTTGCAGGCTATTAAAAAACATGACAACGATAATTTAAACAAACACATGAATCTGTATCATTTTATGCCATCGTAATAATCTGTACTATTTATCTGTGCACGTAGAACGTGAATTGCTCGCTAATACAAGGCGCCATATTTAAATGTTCACTGATAGTCCGGGCAGAGAAAAATTACAACAATTCGAACATCGAAGCTATTTTCAAACAAGCCGTCCATTATTCTACAAAACCACTTAATTTCCCTAAAAACAATTCGAGAAAATTACGCTTCAATGGAGTTAGTCCAGCGAGCTGTTAATAGTCCAACCCCCCTCTCCTGCCCCCCATAATAGAACAGGCATTTATCATCTGGCCTCGACTATTGGCCGATAAATAATTAACGAGTTTAACCGGGGAATTCGATAAGTGGCAATTAGCATCGTGGGATAATAAACGTTTCTCGTAATTCTCTATTCCCCCCTCTATTATAGGGGTCCCGGGGGAGGGGGCGCGGGATTTATTTCGTAGAATTAAAATTATTGGCTGGTAAATCAGCGTCCGTGGACAGTTCACGGCCGCGTAAACAACAATTACAAAGCCTGGGCCCCGCGATAAACAACGATTAACGACTAGATAAATAATCCATGCGGAGTGGAGGCGGAGAGGAATCGGTTACAGCGTCGTCCAGGGTCGTCACGATTTCGTTACATTTCTAATTACACGGTTCGGGTGGCCGCCACTGGCGGAGGGGTCGCGGGGCTTAATGGACCGCGGCAATTAATGCGGATCGTTTTATTAATTGCTCGCCATTTCGGATTTCTTCTTCGCCGCTAATTAGCCTGGCGTGGCCGGATAATTAGTTCTTGGCCGCTAATGATACGTGAAGAGGCCGATTAAGAGTGTAATGGCTTTAAAGTGAGGTTAAAAAGACTTCCTCGCGACCTCCAAGATGGCGGACCAAAGATGGCGGCGCTGCGGCGTCATATCAATCAATTAACGTTTCGTTTAACCGAATGCCAACGTTTCAACGAAAATGCATAATGAATTATGAGATGTAGCGACTCGATGCCTTGAAATGAGCACTGTTTTATAGTTGTATGTTTATGTTTTTATGATATTCTAACAATTTAAAAATTTCCCTCTTGAAGAAAATGGAAATTTTATGTATCCAACGAGTTTTCGATGTTGCAGTAACTGAAACTGGGACATGGATGCCTAAAAATGCGGTCAGATTTATTTTTGCATGTTTATCTTTTTCTTATACGATAATAACAATTTATAAATTAATGGTTTAAAGGGAAATGGAAATTTTAGATTTGCAAATGGCTTTTTAGATAATAAGACGAGAGACTAGATTAGAGACTAAATAATAATTGTTGTTTGTACATTTTTTATGACAAATTAACAATTTTAATATTAATATTTTTTAAAAAAGTAGAACTTTTATTTTTGGAATAAATTTCTGATTTTTACATAAATGTTTCAAGTGACTGGAAGCAGAGACTCGATGCTAATTATTGTCTGTTTATTTTTTCATGACAAAATAACAATGCTTAATATTAATATTTTTAAGAAAAATAGAAAGTTTACTTTTCGAATAATATTTTGACTTTGCATACACGTGTGAAGTGACTGGATGCTCAGAAATGAGGTCTTGTTAATTATTTGTTAATTTATGAAATCATGATAATTTAAACGTTAACGAATTTCGAGGAAATTCTAGCTTTCAAATGGCTATTCGAATTGGCTGAATAAAGTGGCTTCTTTCGAGACGAAAAAGAGGAAAGGGTGAATGAAATAAGATGGAGGAAGTTAAGTGCGGAGTGGGGGATGGTGAAGGGAAGGCGCAGGGATGGAAACGAGGCCACTGTTTCGTTGGTATTTTTATGTCGGCGGCGAAAAAGTGATTAAAAGTTTCAGATTAAACAGCCGGGCTGTGCATTCGTCGAGGCTTGTTTTCGGCGATTTTTGCACGGGTATCTTTATCCCGCGGCAGAAAGGCTCGTTCAAATGATAAACTATACACCACGCTAACAAGGTGTCGGTGCACGGATGGTTGCGCATCCATGTTGAAAATTTTTCGAACAATATATGCAATGGGATATTGGGAAATGCTCGAAACCTCGCCGGCTATTCTTTAATACAGAATATCGTTTAATGATTCTTTAATTCGAGAATATCTCTATGGAAATTAATTCTGGGGATTTTAATGACACCAGTGCACTTCGAATTTCCGAAAATCGAAATTCGGGATGTGAAAATTCACAAGCATAGCTCAGACACGTATAAACAACTCTGAAAAGTTGAATTAAGGAATACTGTTAATTTTGCTATAAACAAATTTGTCAAAGACCTACTCGTACCCGTGCACATTACAGGCTTCTATAAAATTCAATAATTAATTACTACATTGTTAATGCAAATATCGGGATGTGAAAATTCACAAGCATAGTTCAGGCACGTACAAACAACTCTGAAAAATCGAGTTAAGAAATATTGTTAATTTTGTTAAAAATAAATTTGCCAAATACCTACTCGTACACGTGCACATTACATGCTTCTATAAAATTCAATAATTAATTACTACATTGTTACTGCAAATATCGGGATGTGAAAATTCACAAGCACAGCTGGGATACGTATAAACAACTCTAAAAAATTGCATTAAAAAATGTTAGTTGGTTCGGCATAAAAAAATTCTTGAATATTTCGTCGTTTAACGGTTGGACAGAACGAAAGGGTTTGAATGGTGAAAAACATTGCGACGGGTCAAAAACAACCCGCCACCGGCGAGGCGCGGGTTAATTTTTTGGACGACTGGTTACAGAATCCGGAGGCAGACTCTCCTCTCTCGAGTGTATATCGATCCCGTGGACGGACGACCCGTCGAATCGAACGAACAGGCGATCAATTTTTTCGCTGGTCCTCTAATTGAAAGCCATCTTCCGGCGAACGCCTTCTCCAATGGGACACATAAGTTCTCAGGAAACGGGACGGATCCTCCTGGTTCGAATGGCCCTCGATTTACGAGTCGACACGGTTCGAAAGGTTTCTCGGACGATCGGCGTGCGTTCACCGTTTGTCATCCGGACGTGGCCGTTCAGTTAAACGCGACTCTCCCTTTTCACCCCCGCCGGTCAGATTTTTCTTTTTTCTCTGTGTTATTTCCGAGCAGTAATGACTGCCCGATAAAATAATAAAATGATTTACACGATGGGAAAATATTTCGTTGGCTGTCGCGCTGGGTAGCTCGTCGAAACACGAGCGGACACGCGCTGATCGGTCTCCGAGCCGACAGACTTTTCTACAACATTCTGTCCGCTTGATGGATAATATCAATAAACTGAGAACGGGATTTTATTATTTCGTGCTCGGCTCGATGGGAAATATAAATAAACTGAAAACACGATTTTATTATTTCACCCGCCAACCGACTCCATTAAATACCGTGGTTCGCTCAATTTGTTTTCAACCCCCGGCGTTTTTCAATGGCGCCTCTGAGGCGACATTAAAAATTCTCATATTACTGTTCGAAATAATTTGTAATTGCGTCGTCCGGAAAGTTCGTGCCGATATTTAACGAGAATTTGAAACGCGTTTAAGTTTTCGTGTATATTTATTAAAAATAAAAATATATGTGTCTGCATTTAACCCTCTTTGGGGCCGTGTAATTTTATTTTCTCAGCAGAATCTATGTATTTCGAAGGAGTTGGAAGAGCCAAGGATCGGCCGGTTCGAAATGTTGTTTCCGGAATAAACGCGGCGGAAAACAAAAAAATAAAATTGCGGAGAATCGGCCGAGTTTATTTTTGTATCGGGACAAATATTTGTATGAATATTTCGTGAACGAGGAAACAGAACGCAATAATGTAACACACGCCGATGTACAGCCTGGCCTCGTCGAGATACCGTGTTTCCCGTTGATAACAACCGAACGGAGCCCGGCCACGCGTTGTTTTACCGCTGTTCAATTTTGCCTCTCGAGAGACTTTGTCGGTTAATGTCGAACGTCGTGCCGTAAACGCTTCCGCGAAGTGATTATGCAAGAGTACGCGGGACGAACAATGGGCCTCCGAGCGCTCGATCGTCCAACAAAAAGCGTCGATACGTGCCTCGAGCCAGTTCGAGGCGTGACTGATTCCACTCGGCGTATTGATTTTAACGTAAGAACGAGTTTAAAAGCGTCTTTATCCACTTCCGGGTCGTAAAGCGTCGCTTCCTGCCGCGGATGTTAACAGGGAACCGTCACGACGAGTTTTCGACGATCGGAGAACTTAAAATCCTACCGCACAAATGATCCATAAAACGGCCGATCGGGCGACACTTAACCGTGACTCGTCGATTCCAGCCTATTTGCATCGGGAGCGACTGTAAAGTCTGCGGAAACAGTCTTCCAACACCTTCCGCTACGGCTCTCCGATAGTTTGATCGAATAATTTAATTGTTTAAACAATACAACGTCAAATCGGTCGTTCTAATTTGCATGAACGTGTCGTCGACGTTCCCCCGAGTAAAATGAGCCCAAACACGACACAATTCGGATTCGAACATCCGTTATTTTGAGTACCCACAATCCACTGGTCAGTGCGGATAACGATTTTACATAATCGTCGATTAAATACGTAACGGTAATTCGAAGTGTACCTTGTTTGGGGTCATTTTAATCGGGAAAGCGTGGCGAATGCGTTGGTGAACGTTGCACAAAGAAGAAATTACAAATATTGTCTCCAGATCGACGAAACCATCTCGACACTGTCTCCAGCCTTTGAAGCAAATTTGCTTAGACACCGAACGCGGTACAGATAATTATCCCTCCACAACATCGACTGAGTTTAGTCCGTAGAATCACAGGAAGGTCTCTCGAGTCTCGAATTTAGTCGGAGTACTTGGCGAAACCGAGATTGGTGGGCGAAGAGGCGAGAATCTGAGACGAAGTTCTGCGACGTCCCGGACCGGCTTGTCCGCGCGATTGCTACGCCGGTGCCGATAGGATCCGGCGTGGTCGGTGGGTTTGTCGGGAGCAGGTTTCGCAACGCGTCCGTCCGCTGCAGAAAATTAGAGCATGCGGTGCGAATGACGGGGCCGCGGCGGCAATTAATATCGGCGAAATCACTGGGATCCGTGCCGCGGATTATTAACACTGTGCCACGTGTATTCGTCGCGGCCGAATTATTTGACAGCGCGTCCTGCCCGCTGCGGCATCCCTCGGGCTCCTATTGTCAGAAAAGGGAACGTCCCCGGCTGAAAAATTAGGCGAAATGTCGAACTTCCGACGTGTACCATCGCACATGCTGGGAAGCTTGGCGGCATCGTCTGCCTCTCGAAAATTACCAAAAAACGAACGTACGACTCGTGTTTTGGATAGACGATACTAAATCGATGACATAACTCTTTTATTTTTAATTCAACATGTTCGCAAGATTTTCCCGATTGAAAAGAACCCAAACACGATGCAGTTTGGATATTTCTTGGAGGGAAGGTCATTCAAGGTCATTTGGGTTCGTTGAAAGTCAACTGTGATGGAAAACAGGTCACTTTAATATCTCGGTTGTTGTTGATGGTAGAAAAAATGCCTGATAAAACATTCGAGTTAGTTATTAACAACAGTCGACTTAGTAGAATGATTTATCATCGCACTTGACGTTGAACGACCTTCAATCAAATGGAATCCAAATTGTACCGAGTGTGGGCTCCTATAAATCAGAAAAATGTCGCGAACAAGTCGAAGCATGGTATAACGGTTCGTCTGATTGTTTAAATAAATGAAATAGTTCGACTGATATTTGGAAAAATTTAATGGGAAAATAAACTGGAACGTAAAGACTTCGGTATTGTAATTGTTAACTCTAATACTCGTGTTCTTATATTCTTCATCCGGAAATAATCTGATTACGTGCACAAAAGATTTTTTTTTATAAGAGGATTATTTTGTGAAAAAGATTAAATGTTCAGAAAGCACAATCGATCGAAGCTTTCGCAAGCGTAAAGGACCAATTTCTCTACTTTCGGGAAACGTTTTGCTCACGAGTTAATTGCATTCGCATATAATATATATAAGGGACACCAGAAAATTGTTTGATTATGGCCTGGGAGTTTTCGCATAAGCCGGGTATGTAATCTCTGCTTTTAATTGCCGGACGATGGCAATCTTGGTAGAAAATTAACCATGCACTGTGATATTACGTATTCCACAAAAGCGTTCGTTTTCAAGGAAATTGCTTTCCAATTGGAAACGCATTGTCTGACCATGATTGGGTTTTTCTACTGGAAACAAAGGTTACCACTACCTTTAATTGCTGCAGCTTGCTTTCTTGTATAAAACAAGTGAGCAATATACAAAGGGGACTGTTTTTCTGTAAGCATTCGTTTTCGAGTCCGTGTCTGCGCACCGTTGGCCTATTCTACTTGCAGCTGAACGATATCCCTAACGTTACACTTCTCATTCAAAATTCAATAACTTCGCCAAAAAAAATTGTACGTCAATTTTTCAGAGCTCGTTAGAAAGGGGAAGCTTCAATCTTTAAACAGACTGTGGAATTATTTAGTAAAAAAATTTTTTCACGTTTCCACAGACGTTTCAATATGAAACATGTTTTAAACCCACGTGGCCTCAGTTTCGACACGTCTGGTACGTCCAAAAATTTTCTCATGCAAAAACGATAGATGCCTGTCAAAATAGAGGTTACAAGCTTTAAAATGAGCCCAGTCACGTCGCGGTTTCATTTTCTAAACCAAAACTATCACCGTTCGAGTATTAACAATTCACGGCTTGACACTCTATGAAATTCGTGCAACTTTAAAAGCAGCGCTCAGTGTTCGCTGAAATTTTTATCAGCCTTCCCAAACTGCATAAGCTTTCACCTAAAAAAAGTTCTATCTATTCCACTGGTCGTAAAATATAGAAAAAAAAGATTTTTCAAATCTGGACCGTGAAAAATCGAGCTGGAGACAGTGTCGAGATGGTTTCGTCGATCTGAAGGCAATATTTCTAATTTCTTCTTTGTGCAACGTTCACCAACGCATTCGCCACGCTTTCCCGATTAAAATGACCCCAACAAGGTACACTTCGAATTACCGTTACGTATTTAATCGACGATATAGTAAAATCGTTATCCGCACTGACCAGTGGATTGTGGGTACTCAAAATAACGGATGTTCGAATCCGAATTGTGTCGTGTTTGGGCTCATTTTACTCGGGGGAACGTCGACGACACGTTGATGCAAATTAGAACGACCGATTTGACATTGTATTGTTTAAACAATTAAATTATTCGATCTACTTTCGGAATTTCGTAGCGGAAGGTGTGCTAAGACTCTGTCCGCAGACTTTACGCAGACTTGACGCGAACAATTCCTCGGCGAGTGTTGTGCCCAGGAAAGAGCGTAATCTGTCCGTCGGCTGACAATGGCATTACAGGGAAGCAACGCTTTCCCGGCCGCGTGTAATCTTTCGGTCGGTCCGCGTTAATTAACTGGTTGCTGCTAAACGCCGGTGATAAGCTTCGAGTCGGACGGCCGATGGTACTTAGCAGGCTGGGTCATCGCTATTGGGACCAGTGCACTGATTAATTCTCCCTCCGCGAACTGCCGGGCCTGGTCTCGTTTCTACCCGCCCGCGGGTCGGTTTCTACGGGCATTAAAATTGATTATGCTAATGGGACGATGTTTCCTCGGGCGTGGCCCGGCGTTCGCATCGCGACACAATGATCGCAGTCGCTTCGTCGCATCGCCGCCGGGATGCTTTAAAGTCGACCACTTAACGCCGTGTTTAGCGGACCGCATAATTCTAACAACCAGCAAACTTACGAGTCCGTGTCTCTTCTCTTGCAGCGCCTATAACGAACGAAATGAAACGAGGCGAAATAAACCAAACAAGAGAAAGGAACGGTTCAAGGATAGCACAGGACACAACCACAGTTTCGATAGTTTCATCCGTTTATTTATTTCTTTATTTAATGACACGCTCGCACGGCGATCGTGTCCGGTTACACTTTTAAATCGAACCGACACACTCGGGATGAGTTACTTGACTCGATCGATCGATCGATCGAATAATAACAACGTGTACACACGCACACATACAGGCGGTCCCGAAAATGTTCCAGTTCCTCGAAAGAGGAAATTCCTGAGGTGATTCCAAGAGACTTTTCCCTTTACGAAAATGTCATAGGCAGTGTAGTTTTCGAGTTATTAGCGAAAGACGCGGACCAATCGGAGCGCGGCTGTAGCGAGCGGACTCCGCCCAGGCGGCAGACTCCTCCCAGCCGGCAGACGCTCCGATCGGTCCGCGTTTTTCGTCGATAACTCGAGAACGAGGCGTCGTATCGCGAAGCGGCAAAGGAAAAAGTTTCTCAAAATCGTCCGTGGAGTCTCCGGTTTCAAGGAAACCGTGCATTTCCGTGACACCTTGCATAATCGCACACAGCTCGGATCGACCGACTGAACGACCAACAATCGCTGATATAATCACTCTTTCAACATACGTTTTTGTGTTTTTCAACATTCTCGGGCGACCCCGCGGAAAACGCGACAGCCGGCATCGATTTTTCAACAAAATTATTCCGGGCCCGTCATCGGATATCGGTATTAATTCTTATTAAATCCGAATGAAATCCCGGGGCTCGCTGGGAAACAAACACCCTCTACTTATTGCGCGCGGTGCCTCGGCTGCAATTTTCCAACGGAGCACAGTGGTTCGTAACGTTTCAGCAGTTCAAGCGATTAATTGGTACAGATGAAACGAAGCACACGGAATTATAATAATTCGGTACGGGGGGGGGGGGGGGGTAGGCAAGTGAAATGGACCGTGGAAAAACGTGAAATTAATTTTCGTCGCTTAAGACACTTTCAAGTGAAATTGCTTCCCTTTTTTGTTTTTGTTTCTTTGTGACGAAGCGAATGTTTCCGATTCGACGATATCGCGGCGTGCAAAAGTTAAACGAAGAATACGAGAGAATTCTTTTGTTCTCTTTTTTGTTGTTGTTTTTGTTACAGCTTTGCCAGTTGCAGTGAAATTAATCGATGCAAATTGAAGATAAGAGTGCTGGACCATCAACAACAATTTAGTACCACATTCTCGCGTCTCGAGTACTATATAGTTTATATTTCATTTAGTTTTATATCCTACATACCGAGTTGAACCACGATTGCCAACGTGATTAACAAACATTTATACACCCTAACGATATATCTTTCAAACTTTCAAATGGGGTTACGTTGCTCCTGAACTGTTGAAACCTGATTTGGTACCACTATGAGTCGCGTCTCGTTTATTAGATCCTCCTCGACAATGTTCAACGAGCTTCGTATTTGGCAATGTGCACGAACTTGCGACAAAATTCTTTCTACCGGCATCCCTCGCGGGTAATTCTCGTTGTTTCGTATTGAAACATTGTATGAACACGGCGACGAATCCTCCAATGATCGCCATTTAATCGCTAAAACTGAAAAGAATTTTTGAAACGCCCTGTAGAGACGCTTCTAATTATTTACTATTAAAAAAGAAAGAATGTCCTTCTAATGTCTAAACGCAAATAAAATCAAACACTTCGCGAGTTCTCTCGAAATGCGATGAACAGGATTTTTGGAACGCCCTGTACAAGTAATCCTAGTCATGTCACAGTCACAATTAATTTTTAAAAATCTCCATGCAGTCTCTAAAATCAGTAAACATCAACAACTGCGTGACTGTCCACGACATTTTATGAACACAATTTTTGGAACGCCCTGTAGAGGCGATTCTCTTTATTCGTCATTGAGAAATCAAATGAAAGAACGTCTTTTTAATCTCAAGAGCTAATCAATAGAAAAAATTGCGGATTTCCTCGAACATCGATCGATACGATTTCTGAAACGTCCTGTAGAGTTGTATATAAGGTAACTTAATTGCAACGGGAATTACCAGCGACAACAATGCGTTTCCGTTTAATTGTGAGCGTAGGCCGGGTGCCGCAATTCGAATTTCCGATTCAAACGTCCGCGGCCCTGGCCCCGCCCCACACGCTCTGGACCCGCCCAAGCCCCGCCCAGGCACTGCCCGGGTCCCGCCCCGGCTCCGCCCCGTTTCACGTCGACAAAGCGAATATTGCTGGTACTCGTTACGTCTACTCGGTGTTTCCCGTTATTATAAGGGTAACGCGATCCGGCCCCGTCCTCTGGGAGAAGAACGGCTGCGTGATACCAACCGGTATCGACGAGTTTATCTACACCGGGGGCAATTCCGCCGGAAACCGGCGTCTTCCCTTTCCGAGAGTCGACTATCCTCGGTTCGACCATCGACATTCGACTCGATTATCGGGTTTCGACGCCACAGGCCATGAGCCGACACGCTACGCCTTCGACCGAGAGGCGGAACTCACGTGTCTCATTGTCGTCGGCCTATCTGGTTTCAAATGTGCGTGTACAGGCTGTCTCAGGACTCGTGGACAGATCAGTTGTAGATGATTGATTTTGTGATCTGTCTAATTTGTCTGAACGAATGAGAAAGAGCCAATAAATTGTTTATGGGAACTTTTCGATTCTAGCATTAATTAAATGCAATTTAAAAATTGTACAGGTCGTTACAAATTATGCTATTCTGAAAGAAATGATTCTTCGACTGTCCAACTGAATCTAAATAAGTGAATAAGTGCCACTACGTTGTTCAATGGAATTTTCTCGAATGCATTACCACTCGAATACAATTTATAAATTGTACAGGTCGTTTCAAAGTATGCCACCTTAATAAACTTGATGTTACGACTTTCCTCATGTGCGTGAATGATTTTGAGCGAGTAAAGACTATCGTTTACAGGATACTTTGGTGTAACCTTACAGGTAGTTCCATACCGTGCGATTTCAGACAATTTGAACATTTCTACCTGGCAGATGAACGTCGTTAGCTGCGCGGTCGTTCTTCTCCGAAAGGGCGCGGGCTCTCGATGACCGATATGCATAATTAAAATGTTTACTTAGTAAGTGGAGTCTCGAGCTGGCGTTGATGAACAACGTGCGCGGGGTTCGTTGAAGATCGGGGGACCACGCGTTCATGTAATTGGTGTCCTTCCTGCGAGGGCATTATTCAAACAGTCGGAGATAGGAAAAACTGATCGATCCTTGGAGTGGTGCTTGTGAACCAGGACGTTTAATTAGAACGATAATTAATCTTCATGGGGGAATTTGTCGACCGGTAGGTTTACCGATCCGGGGAACAGTTAGGCGACTCAGGTGGTAAATGATTGACGAAGTAATTAATTGCTTCACCTGGGGAACAGATTTACCTTTGGGACGATTGACAAATCGGGAAATCCATCATGGATCCGACAATCCCATCTTTATTATGCTCCGTCGGTCCACTCGTTTAGAAACAAAAGTTACAAGATCTTTGATTAAACAAATGGGGGCAACAGAGTTTCAAAAAGTGCTCGATTTTTAAGTAGCCAATTCACGTGGCTATAAATAAATTTTATTTACTACTGAGCACCAACAGCTGACAGGTACCCTACCATTAAAATTGAAAGCCTCGAATTGTTTAAGGGAAAGATACTTCGTCTCCGTCAAAAATATTTTTCATTAAACGAATGGAGGCAACAGGGTTTCAAAAAGTGCTCGATTTTCAAATACTAAATTCGCGTGACGCGAAAACCTGAAAATGCTAAATCCCTTGGAGTCCTAGTCATCGAATAATTTTTCATAAAATCGCATTTCTAATTTCGACAAATATCAAATACAAAATCTGAAATCGTTCAGTGGACCGGCGATAGTATATTCAGCGTTGAAAATAAAGGAAATTGAGCGGCTAAATAGGCCGGCGAGAATTCTTTTTAAAAGCGGGGTAATTGTTTCGCCATTATAACAAACAATACGAAAAATTAAATTGCTTAGCGCATGAGTGAAGCTGGAATCGATAAATTCTGCCGCTTCATCGGCCAGTGTTATGAGTCATTAACTTGTTGCACGCGGACCAGTAAATTGTTATTATGTGCGTGCACCACTGAAAAATTGATTATACGAATTTCCAGTTATTTAAAATGCAAACTCGTTCACGCCCGCCGATGGAGATTGTCTCTTGAACAATTCTCGTTTATTAGCGATCGGCAGTCGAGGCGACGTTCTCCGTTCGTTCCGAATGTCCGGCCGCGTATTAACGCCGCGATATAATGAACCAGGGATCGTTAAAACGTCCGCCATTTTGGACGGGACAGCTCTACAATAAATTCCAGATCGACGAATGATCCCATCGCACGCCCGTCAATATATCCCCGTCGTCATCATTCGTTCATCAACGCCGCGCGACGAAGAGTCTCCATTGTGGCGTGATCATTGTTAGGTTGTTGCACATGAGCGCGTCGAGCTGCGAGAGTCATCGTGAATCATCGGAAATCATTATCCGCCCGTGCGGATCAAGAATATGCGCTTCGGCCGTTCGTTCGCGGATTCGTATGAACGCTCCACGGTTCTCGTAATGTCCAATTAAACAGCTGATGTTTAAACAAATTCGTCGCGTTACGCGCGCGTATTAAATCTAATTTTTCCATTAAACCCCTTAATTTTACGTAACTTCGATTAAAAACCGAGACTCTGAATCACCAACGACGATCTCCGCCCGAATTTATTTGTTAATAATATTATTTAGAATTATTTCGAATATTTTCGTGAAACATTTCCGAAACGCACCCGAATTTTCCACGGATTGTCCGCGAACGGACAAATGCGTTTTGGAAAATTCAAAAATACCGCCATTCGTCACGTGCAACAACCGAACGCAATTCCCCGGCTAACCTAACGGCGTCCGTGATAACCTAACGCACGATCATAACAACGAAACTCGATCGTTAGTCTAGTGGCAAACTCGCGTCGCGCGGTTTATGTACAACGTATTTACAGTTGGACTGATATGACGAGCGCGTGGGAGGGGCGGTATCGCTGTCCCCCGCCCACTTTTCTCTCCTTCCGCCCCGCCCCCTCGCTCCGCCGCCCCTCGGACACGCTCGATCTCGGTGAAACGGCTTCGACCCGGTCGTATAACTCGCGAGCGGATTGTGTATTATTTACAAATCAACTTACGCGTACGGCAGAAGACTTCGAATAAGCGGCTAGAGCGATATTTACAGAAGCTGAGAGAGAAAGAGAGAGAGAGAGAGAGAGAGAGAGAAAGAGAGAATGGCCGCGCACGCGCGTCGAGGATTTGTCCCAGATAGAATTCGTAAAGAAACAACGCCCCGTATATTTATAATTCCACGGTCGGTCGCGCTACTTTCGTTGAACAAACTCCCCGCATAGTATTCGAACGCGTTTTCTTTGACGAAAAGGACGACGCAGTCGGATTCGTCGTGTTGAAACAACTCGAAAATGGCTGATACAATTTTCGTCTACGACGCTCCGGTACGAAGAAAATCGGGATCGAAGATTCTGCCGACATGCGCGCGTCGAAAGGGGCGTGGCCGCGAGCGCGCACGTACACCGAAAACTTCGAACGCCGTTAACTCGAGAACGCAGCGTCCTAGAGAGATGGTCGATGGGACGTTTTCGATGTAATTCGGAGCGAGGAATCGTTTGGTCGAGGTCTCGGACTCGAATTACGAGGGGGTTGCGTGCAACGATGGCGGAATACGTATGTCGGGGACGTTGCGAGGGCTCAGAGTGGTCCGAAGTCGAGTGGTTCCCGTAAAAATCGGTGAAAGTGGGGGGAGAAGGGATGGTGGCGAACTTTTCTATCTGGGACGGATCGGATGCATCTTCGGGAAGAGTGCATTCTCGCATATCGGCTGCAAGTTTCCTCGTTCGCCCGAGGTAACGGGAAAACTCGGCGTACTTACATATTTCGGTTTTTAGACGATTTCCCAGAGTTCCCCGTTTACCGAACGGCGGGAAAAGCGAGGTACCGTGTCCTGGGGAATTTGCCGATGGTCCATAGATTCCCCAAGCTTCTCGGAACTATCGGCAAACAATTTACCAAGGGAACTTATATTCTTTCGATGAACACCGTTTCGAACAACACCAACGAATAGTCCAACACTGACCACTCGAGACGAAATAGAGTAGCCTAAGAGGTTCACTGGTTAGGGATTCGCGGAGTCTTTTCTACACTGTAACCTCCTCGGAGAACCTGGTCTTGTCGTCCAGATTGATCACTATGTCACGCGTCCTGGCGTGGCCCGACTTGCTTTTGGTTTTTTCCCGGGGTTCTTTCTCTTCCGGCTTTGTCTCCGTGCCGATGTCTTCCGTGGCTGGCCGACCGGAAGTCGAGACTGCCACGTCAGCTGTTCGAGGAGTCCTCCTGGCTTCCACTGTCACCAGAACCTCGCTGTCCTTCGAGGAACTAGGGTCCTTCGATTTTATCCCGTTTTTCTCCACGCAGGCCTGGCACCTTTTCTCTTCTTTCGCTTCTGCACCTGGACAGGTGGTCGAACGATTGGACAGTGAGCGTTTAGGTGAATGAAATTGTAATTTTAACGTTGGTAAACGGATTATTGCAACTATGGTTGTAGGGATGATATTATATTTTGCAATTTTAATTTGTGTTTAGATAAAAAAATGTAATTGCAATTTTTGTTGATGTGGAAAAGAATATTGCAATCCTAATTTATACTCAGGTTGAAAATTTTGTAATTTTAATTTTTAAACAGAAAATTTAAAAAGTTCAAATATTGAAATCAGGTTGCTAACTCACCAGGTTTCTTGTCACTGTCAACCTGATAGGACCCTCCAACGTTGGTCTCAGCGATCGCTGAGGATCCGTTTAGATCGTTCAATCTCATACTCGAGGAGATTGCTTGGATCGTGGACACCTGTGTTTCTGCACGATTAGCTGCCTCGTACATTGCCGCTAATTTGTTTACTAAATGATGGTTGCCAAGGAGAATGTTTTTTTCTTTGAGCACCTCCAATTGGCTGATGAATCGACGGAACTCTTCCTGGAAAACATAAACACGAAACACAAAAGGCTAATTATAGGTTTATGCAAAAACTGTAAATACTTATTTATTAAAGGTATTTAAAACTGACAATATTTATATTTGGGAAAATTGGAAACTGACAAAATTTTAGTAAGACATAATTTAAAAGTGACAAAATGTAACTTTGACAAAATTTAAAATTGACAGAATTTAAATTTAACAAAATTTAAAATTGACAAAATTGAAAACTGATAAAACGTTAAGTGTCTAAGACGTTCGAACTTTTGAAAAATTATACAAAGCCCAATCTTGATCTGTTAAGAATAATTTGGTTTCCAATAGTAACATTGATAGCAAACTACGTGGCTCGAGAAGCGAGGAATCGAGTATCAGTTACTATGACACGACCATTACATGGTCCAGTGGATTCTTGACACCGAATGGCAGCCTATAGTTACGTATAGAATTCTGGGTATGCAATGGGAGCATCGAGTGGCGAGAAACGAGGATTTAGCACTAGGCATACTAATGCTTGAGATGAGGAACGTCCTAGCCGACCTGTAGAGTTCGATAACGCCATATTAGCCGGCTCGATGAAAGCAAAGCTCACAATTAATAGTACTAGATATAGGGGATCAGGTGGCATACAGGCTGAACAATCTCTTGAACACGACTGTTCTCAGAAAATCAGTCAAAACCATGACACAAAACATCACAAATCATCTGGACAAACATATAAACTTGTAAATAAATTTTTGGAATGATTGTTTAAAACCAAGATGCCTTCTAGAGGATTATTAATAATTTATACTGTGCTAAAAATTATTACAACAACATTAATCACATGAAAAGATTTGTAAACTGTTCAACTGACTCTTGGACTTATCTCCAAGAAACCAAAATGGCGTCTCGAAGACTTACATGTACACTTTGGAGAGATTTAAGATTATGGTATGCTACTCGTCAATTAATAACAATTCATAGAGTAATTATCATTTTTAGAACAACAAAACTCACTTGGAAAAATTCGTAAACTATTCAACTACTTTTTAAGCTAATTTCCACAGAATCAAAATGGCGTCTAGAAGACTTGTCTGTACAGTTTTAACAGATTTAAAGTTATGGCATGTTACTCGTCAATTAATAACAATTCATAGAGTAATTATCATTTTTAGAATAACAAAAATCACTTGAAAAAATTTGTAAAATATTCAGCTAGTTTCCAGGCTAATTTCCACAGAATCAAAATGGCGTCTAGAAGACGTACAAGATATTTGCAAGAAATTTAATAATATAATTTAATATCATAGTAATGATTACTTAATAATAATTATTTAACTAACATGAAACACCTAGAGAGATATGTGATTTGCCTAATTGATTTTTGGAATTGTTTGAAGGAGCAAGATGGCGTTTGAAGGCTTGCCAATATAATATAGTTACGATTTAGAGTTAGCAGGGTGGATTAAGGTTAATTTTCTAAACTCCTGTTAAGAGTATAATGACAGGAGTGTGCTTAGAGTCCCAGTTAATCTAGAGTACGTCAAAGCCTCGACGAAAGTATACCGAAATTTAATTTGCGCGGACTATAGCAAAGTTCTTACTGTACGGGCATGTCTCGCAGCCTAATTGACCTAGACCATGCCTCGGCGCTCTGAAGAACAAACATTATAGCGAAGTCTAGTTAACCCAGATCAGGGAAACGAAATTTATACTGTATACACACCAAATTGTACATTAATATTTTTCGTTGTCACAACACTGTGGATTTTACGAAGTTTGCGAACATTACTTCAACAGGATCCAAAGTGTTCAAGTTTACTTATTAATTAGTCAAACTATTACATTATCATCATATAAAAACTAATGTTCCACCCAAAATTAATTGTACCATCTTAATAACGTTGCTGCAATATTTATATTATTATGTTAACAAAATTTAAAAATAGAATACGATATTTTTAATAAATCTATTAATGAAAAATGTCAATATTTACTTTATATAAATTTTTAATGTGTGACAATAAAAATATGAATTTGTGGAAATATAATTTTCGGGAAATATGTATTAATTGTTATTGATAATTTGAACGTCGAGTGAATTGCAGTGCGTTCGTTCAATATTTATATTATTATATCAACAAAATGCAGAAATGGAAAACCGATATTTTCAACAAGATTATTAATACAAAAATATGATCTTTTATTTCATATAAATGTTTCATTTGTAATAACATAAATATGAATTTGCAGAAATATAATTTTCTGAAAACATATATATATATATATTAATTGTTATTGATCTAGTTAATTTGAACAATTAAATGAATTTCTATGCATCCCTGCAATATTTATATTATTATATCAACAAAATGCAGAAATGGAAAACCGATATTTTTAACAAGATTATTAAAACAAAAATGTGGTATTTTTGCATCATTGAAATCTATAATTTGTAATAAAGTAAATATGAATTTGTGAAAATATAAATAAATTATTATCACTGTTTCAGTTTAGTTAATCAATATATTAAGTTGGATCGAGCTTAACTTGATGTAGTTAATTGGAACATGCTGTGAATTACAGTGCATCTATTCAATTAGATTCGCAAGCGAGTTTGCAGTTAAGTGAAACGATTAATTTTATATTTCTTCAAGGATACTGAACGTGACAGTTCTCGCCGGAAGCAGCTAATTCCAATTCTGTATAATAATGTTTTAGGTCGAGTTATATTCGGTTGGACTTCAAGCTGAACGTATTCAGGTATAATTAGAACCAGCCAGACTCGAATGTTTAATAAAACGATGCTAATCGTACACTCTCGTTTTAACAATTTCATTCTGATAATTCAACTACGTTTATGCCCTTTCGTATTATTTGTCATAATTAATTCGTTTCTCTACACTCACTTTAATCACTTTTATTTCAATTCCTGTTTGAGTTTCTTGATAAAATGATTCTTCGGATTATTTTAAGAAACATTCTCCTTTGCCAATTCGCGGTTTGACGCTCCGTTTTCGAGTTATTAACGGAAAACACGAACCAATCACAGTGCGGGGGGCGGGCGTACTTCGACGCATCGATTGGCCCGCGTCTTTTGCTAATAACTCGAAAACAAAGCCGTGTACAACATTATCGCAAAGGAGAAAGTATCTTAGATTGATCCCAGGGAGATTTTTGGAACAGCCTGTATAAAAGTCACAATTATTATGCATTATTAACTTAATATTTATTACAACACGATTCCTAATAAAAATAAGTAAAGATTAAAACTAACGAATAATAAGCACAGTTGTTCGAAAGAGTCTTTACACGCTTCTTAAAACAAACGTTTCAAAAAACGTCTGACCAATTGAAATTATTTAAACAATTTCGGATGGATTATTCTGCTATGCACTAAAATGTCCGTCACATTTTTCCGATCAAAACGAACCGCGACACGATACATTCTACGCAGTATTACCCACGCCATTGCCCAAATATTCGAACTCCAATTATTAGTTCGGATAATCGAGGTTCCAATAACTCGCGCATTGCAGAGCGAAACACGATCCGAAGCGTATCGTGTGGGGTATCATTTTCCAGGGGAAAGCAGCGCGGATGCAGCGGTAAAAGTTCCATCGGTCTATCATTCGAATCGCCGAAGTTATAACCGAATTAGTATCGCCCGACGCGCCGCCATAAATATTTCCGGCGGCATTTTAAATTCCAGCAGCCCCGACAAATCAAGTTCGTACACGTTCTCGCGGGAAATTTTCCCTCCGCACAAGCGGAACAAAAATTTGCAAAGAAATATCGCGACAAAGTCAGCTGATCTGAAATGCGGTGTACCGGGTGAAAAATTCGCGCGGGTCTAACGAGGCGCGGTGAACGCGTTGCAAATGTGATCTGCCATTTAGAATTCGCAAACGATCCTCGTCGTCGGGACGATTAGGCGAGTCGGGCCGCCACTGGCGGAGAGAGTTCGGCCCGGTTGCATTAACCCCGACAAAAGCTCGCGCGCAAAAATGTCATCCGCCGGGGCTTTTAGGATGGCCAAGATTACTGGCGAATCGCAAAAAGCCTGGAAAATTGCGTCGACCTCGAAGATACGCTCGTTGGAACTGTGGCGACGAGAAAAAAAAGAAAAAAAAAAACGAAAAAGAACGATGGAGAGCGCGAGACGGAGGGAGGGGGTTGAAAAGAGGGGATGAGACAGCGGACGGAGAGAGGGGGCGAGAAAGAGGTCGAGCAGAGGCGCCTGTTCTGACATTTGACTGATGACGATTAGCACTCGGCCCTTCAGGGCCTCGTAAATGGAATTTACACGCGACACCTAACCCAGAATGATGGAACGAGCCTCCACCTTTTTTTTTTATACTTTTTTTCGCAAGATTCATACCCCTTCGTTGTTACCGGCTCGCGTTTCGCGCATCGATCAAAGGAATCGCGAATTAAGGGCGTGCACCCCTCGACCGTTCGCGCACGTGTTGCCTTTTGGGGATTTTTTTTCATCGATAATTACCGTACGTAAAATTCTGGTTTTTCGAAGTGACGTTCTAGCACCCTTCGGCTTTGCTCTCGATTTTTTGTTCGGAATAAAATGTGGACGAATGACGGTGCAGCACGTGCTTTTCGAAACGGCTCTTTTGTTCTCGCGTTGATGGAGGACCGACCGTTGCTGATGAAAATTGAAACGTCTGAGAGGAGCGATAGTGTTTTACTCTTTTTTCATTTATACTCGATCAAGAAGGTATTCAGCAGAACGTAACAGCGGAATTTTTTATAAATTCGATCGTTTGTAAAAACTGCAACGTTTCAAAAAGAAAAAATATCCTGATGGCCACTTCGAGCGCGCTGCTTGTTAAAAAGCGGCGCGCAACTGTTTTGTTCTCAGTTATTTCTTCGTGAAACTTTTATCCACGGATTCGTCACATGTTTCTGCTTAAAATGAGCCCGTGCTCGATACGATCGCATCACATTTGCCTGAATAAATCGAGGATCATGAATGCGTTCGGATAGCGGAGGTTCCACTTCATCGCGATTTACGCGAGCAAATGTAAACCGAGTGGCGTCGTGTTTGGTATCATTTTACTCGGAAAAACTCAAAGAATAAACCAGTTAAACTTCCACAGAGAAATATTGAAACACAACGAAGTTGCAACTGCATTTCTGCAACAATGTTCAACAAACTCTCGCAGAACGCGGTCGAAAACTTGTCCCGTGGAGACTGTAAACATCCGACTGTTATGGAAACGTGCTCAAAGTTTGTTTAAACAATCCCGTATATATTTTTCACATCTGTTGTTGTTTAAAATTCGTACAGTTTATGTAAACAATTTTTCTAGAAATTTCGAGAGAACGAATTCGGTAATATCGACCGGAAAACAGCGTCGAACGAGGAGAACGATGCGTTTTTGTATATGCTTTTTTTCGCGACACATTTGACAACTGTTTGCCGCGATGACACGCGATAAGATAAGAAGCCCCGACCTACATTCAGCCTGGTAATACGCTTATGGCATTTGCCGTGGATTTATCAGTATAAGTTTCATAGACCGTGTAACCGTCCCTTGGAAACTTCATTAGGGAGATTTGCTTCTTAAGCGGATTTCCTGTAAGGTTGCCCTTTACAAGACCAATGGAATTAAGCAGTTATTTTTAATTGCAAGTTCCGTGATCTTGCTGCACGCCCTCGGCAACGTTACCTTGAACCAAGCACCCGTAAACTGGCCCGGGGGATTTTTAATTACCGATCTTCTCGATGTGGAAGCGAGAGAATTCAATAACATTCGCGTAAATAGAACGAGCTATTGTAACAATAAACTGCTGCGGGGGTTCAGCGTGCAGTTTTTTTTCAGGCGCGTGCATTTATGCGGATATTCCCCAATGGTTAATAATATTTTCGTTCCGTCCATTTCGTAAGGACTGTTTTCATTCGGCGAAAGAAATTTTTCCAGCATTTTTGATTCGAACATTTTCCACGTCGACGAGACCGTACGCGAAATATTACGAAATTTATATTCGTAGACAAATAAACCGCCACGAACAAAGTTTCGAAAATTCTCATTTCTTTTCTATATCAAGGCAGCTTTTGTTCAATGGAAATGCGATTCCCCTGCATTTTCGAAGCCATCATTTTCGCAGTTCCATAACCATTCTCTTTTAGAAACAATCTCAAGTAAACTTAATATAATTCTCGTGTTTATTATTATTGCAACGAAACTTTCTACTCGACGAACGAAATTATTCTTAATATTGTACAATAAACGTAAATCCCATAGAAAATTGTGGAAACCATATTTAGACGAAGCTATGTCGAAAATACAAATTAAACGATTAATTAAACAAAAGGAATCAATGATTAATAAAACCCACAAATATTATATATGAAATAGTAAATAATAAAATTAATTATAAAATAATAAATAATGACATTATATTAAATATAAAATAATTAAATTAAATATAAAATAATTAAATCAAGTACAAAATAATGAATAAAATTAAATATAAAATAATGAATAATGAAATTAAATATAAAATAATGAATAATAAAATTAAATATAAAATAATGAAATTAAAATATAAAATAATGAATAATGAAATTAAATATGCAATAAAAAATAATTGAATTAAATGTAAAATAATGAGATTAAATATAAAATAACAAATAATGGATTTAATTAAAAACTAATAAATAATTGGTTTAAATGCAAAATGATAAATAATTCAATGTAACGAGATTTATGGAATAAATATTGCTAAAACAGGTAATATGCAAATGCGAGGACGTTGTCGACAGAAATTGATAATTACCGAAGATGTGACGAGAGACAAATGAGAATGAGATCGAGGCTAATTAATAATTTGCAATGGGATATAAATATCGGATAATTGGCAATTAGCCAAGGCTCATGGTGACGTGGAGGTCCATCGAAGAAAAAAATCTATATGCACCCGTTCGATACAACAAATGTTTTCTATACGATTAGTGACGTGTTTCCCCCCAAATACGTCAGCTTGTCCATTGAATGCCCGCGCAATTCTATATGCAAAACCATGTCCATAACTGATGTAAACATTTCGCATACTCGGATCGTCGTTTATAATTCTCAAAGCGGCAATTCCGTCGATAATTGAGTGCAATCAGCGGTCGAACCCATCGTACACCGCGATTCATTATTATTGTCATTCAGTCTGATTCTGAACGATAATTAATTCCCGAATTTTCAACAATACAGTTGTCAATACGAGAACTGCATTAAGTACGCTACCATACATCAAAGATTTCACCGAGAACATTTAACACTAACCCTGGCGACTAGGTCTACCTAAGACTCATCATAACTGACCTGAATTTGAGTATGGCTGAATTAAGTCATTACTAATTATGACTGAGCTTGATTTAGGTATGGCTGGATTAAGTTTAATCATTGCTAAGTACGACTAAGCTAAATTTAAGTATGACTACCCTAGTTTTAGGCATTATATTACTAGCTTATAAGGCAGACCTAACTCAAGTTTAATCTTACCTATAATTAAATAAAATCAAATTAATTATCCATTCGACAACAGATTATAATCGTAATTTAAAAACACCTACTGAGACTCATATTGAGGTTAGGTCACCCATAATTGAGTCCGAGTACTACTGGAAAATGGATGAAATTTAAATAATGACAACGCTGATACATCTGCAAAGTATCAAAGAATATAAACTCCCTATGCTTCCAGCTGGCATAGCACTCTCTGACCTAGATTTTTCGATCATCCCGCAGAAGACACCGTTCCCAAGTAGGCTTACGGTTGTGACAGAGCCTGTCTACTTTTCTAATAGATGCGATCGTGGACCTCCAATCTCATCAAGCCGATTTCTCAATCCTCTTCAACTATCCCCTAATCCTTATCACTGATGGAAGCTGAAAACTTTCGACGTGGATTCTCTGGATCTTGGTCAGCCCCCTTCGGCCATCTTGGCGAGACACGTGGCTAACTTCGGTGAGAAACGAGGCCAGTTATACATTGATTCAATGTTAGTTGTTAGGCTTGCTCACCCTAGCCTAATCTTTCCTGTACATCTGGGGCTTCTGTTTGCTTTGCTGCTATCGAGTCCTTGCTCCAATATGCGCTAATTAAAATACCGTCGTTGCAAATGTTTGCCCCCGATTAATGCAAAAATTAAACCGTTCCGACTGTCTCTCAATTATTGCTCGCAATAATTGTTTATTCATTGTTACTCATTCATAAATCATTGTTTATTATGATCAAATTACGGTATTTGTTATGAGTTGTTCGCCCGTATGAGCAAATGTTTATTAACCTAAATTATTCAGCACGGCGCTGCTTCTGTTCCTTAAACAAAACACACCTGCGCGTTTTCATAATTGATTAGTACAACGACTTCGACGAAAACCGTTCCCAATGGCGAACGCCTACTCGCAAATAGCATGAAAGGATTCCGCTGTTCCTTTGTTTCCTACAAGTAGATTCCTCCAGATGTTTTTTCCCTGCAAACCCTTTTTACGAACCCTTTGTGTCCCGATAGTACTTGATCAAAGAGTGTTTCGTCGGAGCTTCGACAGAATATTTATTTCATTTTATTTTATTCAGCTGTTGCACACGACATTTCGAAAATATTTACAATCCAATCAATATCCGTTATTTGCTGTACGCGAAAAATCAACTTAACCGTTATTAAAAGAAGGCAGAGTCATGAAATCACATTTTTTTTTATTTTATTTAAACAAAACGAAAAAAACTGAAATGAAAATTTTTTTATCGAATGCACACTGGATATTTGTGAAAGAATATTCTTGAAATTCTTGAAATTGTCAGAAATATTTTACGAACAGCAAATTGTTGGTTAAAATTCTTGAAATTGTCAGAAATATTTTACAAATAGCAAATTGTTGGTTAAAAAGTAAATTCAAATTGCTGAACAATTTTTTAAAAATATTTGTGAAACGTTGAAATTAAGTTGTTGCGATATAGCCATGGTATTTATTTTAATTAGTATGTTTGTTGTAATGTACGATGGCTGCAAATGTTCAGTAATTATTGGAATAGTATATGCAACGCCATAAGCTATTATTTAGATCACAGATCGGACTGCACGGAGGCTAAGATTGCTGGCAACACGTTTGATTAGGTGTGTTCGCAATCCTGTACGTGATGTCTGAACGTTAGCCTCGATTTCGTCCGAGCAATGGTAGATCGGCGTCTCCAATGTCGATATCATAATTAACGCAGCCGAGTGTGAAGCCTATTAATCGGCTTTTCGTACAATGGCCGTGCCGGTCCGATATCTATTAATCGTTGTACGATTGTATGGTTGCGGAGGGAGGGTGAACATATGGGGTATCGTGTGCCAGATAGACACCATTGATTTTACATTGACCCATTGCACTCTTATCGCACGGAATGCACACGAGCTTCGAGCCGTTTAAACATGTTTGAATATGTTTGAACGAGTGCACATTAATTTAAAAGTATCTTCTGCGTGACAATAAAATTATGTATGACGTTAAAAAGTGGT
>CM052084.1:7443015-7461233 GCA_028453745.1 Agapostemon virescens
AACATGTTTGAATATATTTGAGTACATAATTGACCATGTATTATTTAATATTGATGAATGTTCTAAAGTATATTATTAAATGTGTTTAAATATATTTGAGTGAATGGTTAAACTGTTTAAATATATTTGAGCGTATTTTTAAACATGTTTGAATATATTTGAGTACATAATTGACCATGTATTATTTAATATGTATGAATGTTCTAAAGTATATTATTAAATGTGTTTAAATATATTTGGGTGCATGGATAAACTGTTTAAATATGTTTGAGTGTATTTTTGAACATGTTTGAATATATTTGAGTACATAATTGACCATGTATAAATATTTCAGAGTAGTTTAGAATAAGATTCTTAAGATTCGAATAAATTAAAATTGTTTCTAAAGAGTACTCTAACGTTCGAAAGTCCTCAAAGTTAATAACCGTCGATTCGCAATGCATTACATTAAATTCGAACGTGTTTGAAAGTGTTTGAACAGGTTCGCAGTAATATCCGTACACCGATCAGCGATAAAACGAGTATTAAATCGTTTCGTACAATACCAAGAAGTACCGAGAGCCCGATAACGTTGAAATTATATCGGTAGGATTAAGTTTGAAAGTGTTTGAAACAGTTTGTCCTGATTTCCACGCCTCCAGCTGCGCTGCATGCTCACTTTCGTGTCCTTAATCGATAGGGAAATACTATTCCCCGGGGCAGAAATATTTGAATTTGCTTGGACGACGTCTCGATAGTTTCCAACGGGATAATGTTGGGTTTAAATAAAATTTTTCAGAAGTATACGCCGTCGGAAATTTGCTGGCTCTGTCGGTGGAGGAAAACCAGGAGGAAAGAATTTATTATTATTTCCCATAGGCAAAGTTTCGCGTGAATTGCCGCTGGAATAAATTCTCTCGCGAGCTCAAACACCGACCGTTTGCAAATAAAGGGTGAAATGGAGAGGAAAGCGTAAGAAATGATACCCAATCTTATCGCGGAATGAGAAGCAACGACCACGGGATACAATTCTCATTTCGCTCCAACGATTCCGCGGTTCTGAAACAAATTATCCGGCGGAAGTTGATCATCGCAACAGCCCCGGCAATACATATTCATCGTGTTTGCGAACGCGTTGGAAATGTCAACGGGAAATGGCGAGGGTGAAAAGCACACGCACAGCTGCACGTGCTCGTTTAATGACCCACTTTTAATTAACTCTTCGCGGCACTTTGAACTGAATGCGGAAAAGTTCGAAATTATAGAGAACGAAACTCTTGGCAGACCCAGCTTCGCTTCACCTAACGTTACGGACCATAACCTGACCGTTACCACACATAAAATACCATTCTTTCATGTGTGGAAAATGTTTCAAATTTTTCTTTGTACTCGCATACGACGTCCACGTTTTATCGACTTTTAGAAATATCATTATTTACGTCCGTGATATTCGTCTGAAAAATCTGGAAAAATTCTCAACTCTTCCATTCTATATTAGCAACATTTCAGATTTTTTTCATAATTTTTACTCACGCGTAAATGCAGAAAATATTAGTTAATCTTCCCGGTTAGATATTTTCGACGTTTTCCATTGTTTCGTTTCTTTATTTTTCACGGCTACGATGTAGGGCCTAAAAATCTGAAAAAATTCCCAGACCTGTTACGTAACAGGAACAACATTTATATTTATTCAGAATTTCTAGCGGCCAGTGGAAAAAGAAAGTATTACGTAATCTGCACATGTCAATATTTTAGGTGCTTTTACCGTTCACTGTATTGATTTTTCACAACAAGAATTTTGGGTGAAAAAATTTGAAAAAATTCACAAACTTATGGCACCTGAGTCGTAACGTGTCAAAATTTTTTCAGAATTTTAACGCGATTTTAGTAAGAAAAATCTAACGAAAACTGATATATGGACTTTTAGCCCTAACTACCCTACCAACGAAGATAGAGGATTGCAACTTGGCGCAAAATGTTTCTCCTCGGAATAGTCCCAGGATGAGATTGCTTCGAGGAGACAATAAAAAATAATTGTTTGTTTTACCGTGTATGAAAATATTTAGCAATTAGTCCATAAATCTGCTTGCAACAGGAGAAACAAAATTCACTGCTGTTCCTTCGAGCCACGCGGGATTCGTGAGAGCATATTAACGAGAATTCTCGTCCGGAAACGATATAATAAAATGCGTCTGGTCGAGGGAGTCCAGAGGACGGTCCTCGTGCCGCGTGGATGTAACGAAGCCGAGTTTTTCGGCCCCGCGGTACTAAAATTGCGGAAAAACGAGCGACACACGCGTTTTCGCGGTTTACGATGGTAAAACCAAGCCAGGCAACGGTGCCGGCGGCGACCTGCTGCCCCGGCAAAATATTGAATTAGTCGGTGTTCTGTTTTTGAGAAAGCCGAGCCCGCCGCATAAATTGGATTACGATGCCTCTGGGGTATTGCGAAACGATAAGTTTATTCGAGCCATCTTTAGCAATAAATTTCGGTCCGCTCCATTAGCTGCCGAATATTCCTGCCTGGAGACGATCCTCGCGTAACTGAACGGCTGACTAACGAATTTTACGTCCGCAGCCATAACGGTCTAATAGTCTGGGATGAAGTCTATGCCCGGAGTCTTCTCTCGTTTTATCGAGAAAATATAGTAACTGCGTAAGCAGCGATGCTATTTGCAAATTATTACACGCGAAAAGTTGCAAAGCATTCATACACTCGGTAAAGAAAAATTATTATATCGTTGGGGAAAAATAAAAAATCATAGAATACAAAGTAGAGTGGTTCGAGAAGAATCACGGGTCATGGAAAATTTATTCGAGTCGCGAAAATGTACAGTGAGTCATGGAAAATTGTTTCGAGTCATCAAACAATACTGGAGTCGTGGAAAAGTGTTCTATAAGTAATGGAAAACTGTTACGAGTCGAAGGAAATCTGACTCTTCCATGAAAAGCCATACTGCGTTACATAAAATCCTGTACAGTCATGTTGAGTCACGGGAAAGTCGATTGAATTGTAGGAAAGTCATAATGAGTCATGTAAAGTTATACCACAAGATGGGAAATTGACTGAGAGTCATGAGAAATGGCTGATAGTCGTGGTAAATGACTGTAAGTCGTGAAAAAAAGACCATGATTCATGGAAAATTACAGTAAGTCATAGAAAACGACAATGAATCATGGGAAATTTCTGTAAGGCATGGAGAATAACCGTGACTCCTGGAAAATTGCTGTAAGTCATGGAAAATAATCCTGAGTCATGAGAAATTGCTGTAAGTCATAGAAAACGACCCTGGACCATGGGAAATTGCTGTAAGTCATGGAAAATGACAGTGAGTCTTGGAAAATTGCTGTAAGTCGTGGAAAACAATCCTGAGTCATGGGAAATTGCTGTAAGTCATAGAAAACGACCCTGAGTCATGGAAAATTGCTATAAGTCATGGAAAACGACCATGAGTCATGGAAAATGGCTATGACTAGTGAAGAATTAAATTTCGACTCTGACTAAAATAAAAATATTCACCTTCTTTAACTTGCTGTTCATTCAGTTTTCATAAAGTAAATAATAATGTACATAATGTAATAAACATTTGAACCGGTTCCATCAGTAATACGCGGTTTGACAGTCGCCTAAATAATTATCGATCGGCCCGCCTGTCAACCCTGAGCGTCGTTAACCGACGATATTTAGAATATCATTCTTCAGCTTGCACGTCGAATAATTCGACGCGGTGAACTCAATCTAAGTTGCCAAGCTGCGTCTGCCATGGTCCCGCTAACTTTCTTCGCGGAAAGTTCCACAATATCAGTTCCCACTGATTCGTAGTGCAACCTTAATTGCTTGGAACGCTTCTCGGTTCGGGGGAAACCTATCCTGAAAGTGATTGTTCCCTCGGGGGTTGAACGGGGGTTGAACGGGGTTAGTACCGAGGAATCTTCGGTGATAAATTTATTTGCGACCGATAACCGGCTCTCTAGCCTATGCCCATGAAATGCAAATTCTTTTTTCAAACAGGAGAGGGAGAGAGAGAGAAAGAGACAGAGAAATAACGTAGGCAGGTTAAGGTGATGGACCGCCGTGTGGCTTTGCGTCTGGGAATAACGCCAGCATTTTAACAAATAGAAGCTTTCACCGTTCGGGGTAGGGGAGGGTCGGGAGGGGAGGAAGGAGCTATTGCTCCCTTTTGGCCTGCGTCCAATGCAAAACGCGCGGAAGATCCTCGGTTGCCACGGAATAGTCAAAGTCCAAAATTTTTCATAGTAGGTAGAACCAAATTCAAGACGGTATGATCACGTGGCCCACGATATTTCAGGTTTTCTGCGTCCGTTTAGCCAGACAAAGTTCGCGGCCCTCGTAAAAATTCCTTGCCGTTTGAATTTTCAACGTGGAAACGTAGAACGGTGAAACGGAAAGGATTTCATGTGATCTTCACGCTTTCATTTTCTTATTAATTTTCACTTTTGCTTCGGGAATAATTTAAGAACTTACTATGATAACAATTAAACGGAGGAAATACATTCGTATAAGTCAGACAACTTTTAATGAAGCTGTACATATTATTCTAAGTCGTAGAAACGCAGTTTGAGTCATGGAAAATTATTTGGAATCTTGGAAAATCATAATGAGTCGTAGGAAACAATGTTGGGTTATGAGAAACTGTTTTACCTCGTGAAAATTCATTTTGAGTCGTGGAAAATTATTTTAATTGATGATGAACGGTGTTGAGTCATAGAAAATCGTTTTCAGTCATGGAAAATTGCTTTAAGTCCTGGAATATTTTATAGGGAAAATTATATCAACCCGCAGCAAACTATAATCTGTCGAAGAAAGTAGTTTCGAGTCATAGAAAAGCATCACAATTCATGGAAAACTGTTTCAGGTTATGGAAAATATAATTCCCAGTCGTGCAAAATTGTTTGGAGTCATTCAAAACGTATACGAGTTATGGGAAAATCAATTACAACATCTGGCCAAAAAGAATATGAAATCTCTTTCGAGAAGTACTATGAAAAATTATCTAGTCTGACAAGTAGTCTGAAGACGGTGTAGCCTGACAAGTGGTATAAAAACGTGTATGGCAGGACAAGTAGTACAAGAAAGTATATAATCCAACAGGTAGTGAGACTGTGCAGGCCAACAAGTGATACAAAGTTTTTTCCCATATTGCCAGTGGTACGAACAGTTGCAAGAGCAGACGAGCAGCATAATGCCCACGGTGGAAAGCAATCTGGTCCTACGAATGATTAAAAAAAAAAAAAAATTATACAGTGCAGTTGCAACGTGTAATAGCTGGTTACACAGCCGCACAAGTGGTGCAGGCGTTTCTATAGGCAGACCAATCGATGAAACGGGGTATCCAGAGCACGCCAGTAGTATAACCGAACGTTTGCCCGAACAAGTAGAATGAGTTTGTATACGGAACAGTAGAATCGTCGTGTTTGTCTGCAAACATGTGAAACAGGTCAGCGATTCGTACGACCGTTAATGGCTAATTGTTTAAATCGACGAGGTCCGTAAATATTCTTGGATCCGGCACAAGGTATGCTCGGTCAACGAAACCGTGAAGATTGAAAATAAAATGAAGGATTTCACCGGCTCAGTTTCACGTTGTAATTATTACGGCTGGCGACGGGATCGCCGCTTCATTCTGGTAAAGAATCACCTGCACGAAATTACGGGATTAGCTTCGAAAAAGGGGTCGTGCAATTAAGTTATGAGGCTAATACGGTCTGATTTAGATGGCGGTGGCGCGACTACATGGCTCGTCGTACGTTCGGAGATTCAATGATTAGGAACAACGTCAGGAGCATCTAGAATATTAAAGCCACGCGGAGAACGGCGAGTCTCGAGCAACTAAATAGCCTCGGAAATATTACCGAGTGTCTAGAAGGAATTGTAAAATTATTTTAAACGACAGACACAGGATAGTTCTGCTCCTACTGGAAAATACTACTGGAAAAATGTGGTATATATAATATTTGAACAACAATGTATTTCTGAGTACTGGAAAATTAGTTCGAGTCCAGGAAAATGTCTTTGAGTCTTGGGAAATGTCTTATAAGTCATGGAAAATTACTGTGAGTCATGGAAAATTACTGTGAGTCATGGAAAATTACTGTGAGTCGTGGAAAATGCTTGTCGAGTCGTGGAAAATGCCAAACAAGTTGTAGAAAATATCTGATAAGTAATGGAAAATTAATGTGAGTCGTGGAAAATTACTGTGACTCGTGGAAAATTACTGTGAGTCATGGAAAATTACTGTGAGTCATGGAAAATTATTGTAAATCGTGGAAATTGGTGAATGAACCAAAATGAAGTGAATTAATCTAATATTTGGCAACAAGGACGCGATGAAAATTTGCTCAACTGTAACTGTATAAATTTATAAGTAAATAAATTATGGAGTGGTAAAAAAGAAAAAGTTTGAAAGAGACAAACACGAGGGATGGAAGGATCGAATTTTTGTTACTCATCTTGTGGGATGAAATTCTTTTAAATGTTTCAGGGGGGAAGTATTTTTAATCTTCTCAGGGAGAAGAATTTTCTGAAATTTTGCACGGGGAAAAATTTGTGAAAATTATATTGATTTCTCCAGCCCCATTGCCACGAGCAAAGTGAAGAAGGTCCGGAGAAGCTGATGCAGGAACTATCTGTCGTCGGACGCGATCGGAATTCGGATACGATGGAACTTCGCCGAGAAAGTGGTTCGAAGAATTTTTCGAGGGGTCATTAAAAGCGGAAAAACACAGGGGAATTCTCGGCAATTTTGGCGGGCGACTCATTGAAATTCCAGACGGTGACCTCTTCCGCGACACAGACGGACGTCTTTAAAGTGCACCGAGTAGATTGGTCCCCGTGTACCGCGATTGCTATCCTGGGAATACTAATGAATGTGTTTGATAATAAATTGTGTTCCTGCTTTCAAAAATACAAAACTTTTCCTTATTTCTCAACGGGCACTCTCCGCAGGAATTACCAATTAAACGGTTCTGATCAATTAAACGTCGTTCGTTAATTGGACAAGTGCAGTGGTACTCATAGATTGGAAAAGTAGAACATACCTGTCATTGATCGGGCAAATTAAATGCTTGACTATTCAGGGTATACGTGCATTAGTAATCAGGCAAATGAAAGTTGTATATCACTAATTAGACAAATTAACATGTGTGCAATTAATCAGACAAATGAACTCTCCTCAAAAGGTCAGTTGTCATTATATATTTTTTCTAAACTTGGACATAATAACCTTGAATTTATTTAAAGACTTGCAAAATAGTTATTTTACGAACCAATGCATTAAAAAGATTATTTAAATTTGTATTTATGTTTGTAATGACATTTGGAGATGTGCCTTGATAATTGCACAATGTAACTGTTTAATAAGTAAGTTGTGTAGGTGCACAATGATTCTTCAAAATCGATTCTGTCCGCCGGTATAATACAGACTGATACTGCTTGAAGCCATCTACTTTAAAAAGACTCGTCCTACACGCCTGGTTTCAAACAGACTCTCCACACGTTAGCTTCAGCATAGATTCGTCCTACGTGTCTGACATGGAACTGACTCGTTCTACTTGGCTACCGTGTGCCAGTATTAATTCTAATTCTACTGGACACTAAAAATTGGCTGTATTGAATGTCTCATGAAAATTACATGATTTAACTTCTTCAGATTTTATGTGACTTCTACTACAATGTATAATTGTATATAGAAGCTTACTGAGAATTGTGTGAAATGTCTGCGAGTCGTGGAAAATATTTTCGAGTCGTGGAAAATGTCTTTAAGTCATGGAAAATGTCTTTGAGTCGTGGAAAATATCTTTGAGTCGTGGAAAATATCTTTGAGTCGTGGAAAATTTTTTAAAGTCATGGATAATGTCTTTGAATCATGGAAAATGTAGTTGTGTTATGGAAAATGTCTTCGAGTCTTGGAAAATGTCTTTAAGTCGTGGAAAATTTTTCAGAGTCGTGGAAAATGTCTTTAAATCATGGAAAATGTATATGTGTTGTGGAAAATGTCTTCGAGTCATAGATAATGTCTTTAAATCTTGGAAAATGTATATGTGTTATGGAAAATGTCTTTGAGTCATGGAAAACGACTGTGAGTTATGGAAAATTCGTTGAGTCATGGAAAACTATTGAGAACCGAATATCATGAAAATATTCTTACGTATCACATTGATGACTGATTTTGAACATTATAAATGATATAAAATACACATTTACCAATTCTGAGTGGATTCCTGCAAAGACAATTTTGCAGCTTCGACCATTGTTACATAGAAAATCCGGGAAAGGTAGTTCGACTAGCTGTGAAAGGTTCAGCATTAAATCAATTACACGTTTAACAACGGCCCCGTCCTTAGAGTCGTTTGGATAGTTTTCAAACGACGCTGCTATTTAATTGGTATGCCGGACCGAAGAATCCGTTCACGCAGTTGGCTAGAAGATAGCTGGAAGGTATCGATCTATCCGGGCAAAGCGCAATAAATTGACCGACACTTAGAATGAAGGAAACCGCATGCACGGCGGATCTCCTTTCGAAGTTGCTCTCCTTTGACCCTGCGTCAGAGGGATTCTCGAAGTTCGGAAGGGGAAAGGGAGAGGAACGCAGAGTGTGCGTGTTTGTGTGCGAGAAGCTCGGTGTCCCTGGTGAAGCTGGCGCAAGTTCCGCAGGATTTCCTTTTATCCTGTCACCCTTCCACGGCAGGGAATTCTTCGGACCCAACGAGTCCGAAGCTCGGAGGGCAAAGAGTGAAAGAAATAAATGTGAAAGGGAAAATATGAATCCGCCTCGGCGAAACCGGATTCGAGAAACATATAGAAGCAGGAATCTCGGACCGGTAGCATGATAAAAGCTTCGGGAAAGAGTTAGCATAAAGCGGGTGGGAACACGGGCCATCCGCAAAATTGAATCCCAGGATGGGACTAAGCAATCTGGCCAAAGTTAAGTACCTTGTTCTGTGCCCGGCGACGACTACTTAACAACCGCTCGTTTATTTCGCGTGCACGACGCGCCGGATTCGGGAATAATAATACCTTACCTATGCGAGCTGCCTGAACCTTCGAATAAAAGCTTCTTTTTTCGGCTTCGACCGATTTATGATAGGTACTAACTACTTGCATGTTGCAGAAGAGGTGCGATCTACTTGTACGATCAATTACAGGTACTCTCTACTTGTCTGATTTATAAAATATTTTCTCCACTTGTCTGATTTATGATAGGTGCTCTCTACTTGGCTGATTAATTCCAGATACTCACAACGTGACTGATTTATGAGGGACGTTATCTACTTGTCTGATTAGTTACATATATTCTCTACTTGCTTGAGTTATAACAGATGTTGTGTACTTGTTTGATTAGTTACACATATTTTCTACTGGTCTGATTTATAAGACATGTCATCTACTTGTCTGACTAATTTCACATACTCTTTACTTGTCTGATCTATAATAAATGTTGTCTACTTGTCTGATCTATAGCAGATCCTGTCTACTTGTCTGATTTATAACAGATCCTACCTACTTGCCTGGTTTATAACAGGTACTTTCTACGAGACTGATTAATTCCAAATACTTTCTACTTGTCTGATTTATAATAAACGTTGTCTACTTGTCTGCTTTATAATAGATGTTGTCTACTTGTCTAATTTATAGCATATCCTGTCTACTTGTCTGAACTATAGCAGATCCTGTCTACTTGTCTGATTTATAATAGACGTTGTCTACTTTATAATATACCCTATCTACTTGTCTGATTTATAATATACCCTATCTACTTGTCTGACTTATAATAGATGCTGTCTACTTGTCTGACGAATTACAGGTGCCCTCCACTTGTCAACAGGGAAAATGTCTATTTTTCATATTAACTGATCTACATTTAAAAAATCGTTTTCGTTTAACGAGTTAATAAAATACCATTTTATCGATCAGGTCGACGACAAATTTTCGACTGAAAAATTGCAACCTGGCGAACAAGTGACACTGCCTTCGAAGTTTTTGACGAAGCAAGTCCAAAACTGCAAGGTGTTCTGTCCACCAGTTTATGACACTTAGACGGTGGTTGTACCGGTGCATTTGATAATTATTAGTTCTACGTAACGACGAATGAACAGCTTTAGCCTAGTTCGAAGAGTTCTAGAGACCCGTATCGGAATCGGCGTGTTCACTGACTCGTGGAATACGGCGGGAGCTACTCACGTGTAGTAAAGCTGTGATCCCACCAGTCCGTCCGGCACAGATAAGCCTTCAGGTCGTCTGCAGTCCGGGCGACTATCACCACCGGCGGCGCGACTAGAGTCCGGATGCCCAGGAACACGCTGAATATCATCACGATGATGCCGAGTCGCTTCAGCAGGCTGCCATCTGTTATTTTCACCGCCCGAGCCGATTTCACTCGGAATATCACCGATATCCTGCGACCAAACAAACACGTTCCCTATAGTTCTAACTGCAGCTCTGAAACGATTGCACGTACAAAGAAATTTATTCAATCAAAATTGCATAGTCACTGGTGGACCATCCTCTGAAACTGTCGTTATGCATTTTTGGTCTTCGGTGCATAGGATATATGCAACTGCACTTTTATTTTTTATACAATTATGTATTTTAAAATATGCCAATAGCTGCAGTTTTCCTTCATGTATATAAAAGTATATAGGTGCTTATGCATTAAAATTGTTAATTCCAGAGTTATTTAAATTTTAAGTTTATTATATGACCATGTGCATCATTGCATCTAGAGCAAACTGCAGCTCGAAAACGATTGAACATGGAGGAAAGTTTCGCGAAGCAAAGTTCCATAGTTTCGAATGGAGCATTCTCCAAAATTAATTTTGTGCAGTTCTGTTCACTGGTGCATCATAAAAATGCAACTGCACTTTCATTTCAAATGCAATTGTCTATTAAAAAATATACCAACAGCAGCAATTATTTATTCTCTATAAGAAAGTATAAACTGTATTACACTTAAAAATTGTTAGTTTAAAAGTTATTCGAATTTTTCCTATTTTCTGCAATCATATAATTATCCTGTAGCCAGTTCAACTTAACCACAGTGTATCCGACATTTTTATCAGAAACGGTGTTATTGTCCTAAAACTTGGTGCCTTTGAAAGGCGATCTCGCCGCCGCCCTTTCCCTTACGTGTACTCGTCTTTCAAAGACTGCATCGTGAAGCGAGATTCGCCTGGTAGAAAACGGCGTATCTCTTTTACTGCCGGGGAATTTTCAAACTTCACTACTCCCTGCCGAGAAGATAAAAATGATCATAGTGACCATCGCGCGTCGTCGAGCTTCATAGTGTTTTTCCAAGACAAGGACCCGCCTCGATACTGCAACGATATTTATTTCGCACGGAAGCGTGGTCAGAGGAAAAGCAATCGACATTAATGGACGTTTATTCGGCGACGGAAAAAGAGATACAATATCAGATTGAAAGGGAGGGATAGATAGTTACATAATATGGTATTCTCTGATTGGAATGAAAGTTTTGCTCAGCTCTCTAGGACGACACTTTATGGCGTGGGAAAAGCTTAATGGAGATGAAACCGTCTGAATTATTATACTTATTCATTGGAGATGACTCTGAACCGCGAGAAATATTTCTGGGAAATTATCTGGAGTCATGGAAAATTTATATTTGCATCATGGAAAAGGACTACGAGTCACAGAAAATTTTTGTTGCTGTGGCAAATACTACGAGTCATGAAAATGAATTTTAGAACTTAGGAAATTTATTTGGGGTGAGGGAAATCATTGTGAGTCATGGGAAAGCCTTATGAGTCATGGGAAAACTTTGTGAGTTATGGGAAAACGTTGTGAGTCATAGAAAATCATGAAAAATTCTTCAACAGTAGAAAAAAGCACGGTGAGTCATGGAGAATCGTTTTGACTTAGGAAACAGATCTACGAGTTATGGAAAATTGCTACCAGTCTTGAATCACCATATCACAAGTCATGGAAAATTGATACCAGTCTTGAATTTCCATATCATAAACAATAGAAAGCTACAATGACCTATGGGAAATTATTTCAAGATATGAAAATTGTCAATGAGTCATGGAAAAATGTCCCTAATCATGAAAAATCGTATGAGTTGTCTAAAAGCCAAAATAAATCCTGAATAATTGTGTCGAGTCATGGAAAACTATTACCAGTCATGGAAAATTATTTAAATTATGAAAAAGTGACAATAAATCCTGGAAAATTGTATCGAGTCATGGAAAATCGCGTGGGTTATGTAAAAACCAGAATAAATCCTGGAAAATTCTATCAAGTCGTGGAAAACTATTATCAGTTATAAATCCTGGAAAATTCCATCAAGTCATGGAAAACTATTATCAGTTATGGAAAATTATGTGAGTTATGGAAAATAGTGTGAGTTATGGAAAATTATGTGAGTTATGGAAAATTATGTGAATTAAGAAAAAGACCAGAATGAATCATGGAAAACTCTAGCGAGTCAAGGAAGACCATTTGCCGTCAAAGAAAGTTATTTTCTGCAGAGAACATCGGCTGACGGAAGAAAAACAATTTCAAATAACGCGTCTCTCCCGAAGTTGTTCACTCGAATAAAGCCGACGGTTGGTATCAGAAGCAGCGTAAGAGGACCGGACCTTTTTACGGAATCGTCGCTGGGTCCATTCAGGGGCTGTGCCTATTAGAAACCCGCCGGTACAGCTGAATTTACGTAATGAAAGCCGTGGGAGTCTTACTACCGCTTAAGAAACTGCGTCAGGCGTTCCCCGGTCGAAGTTGCCTCGTCTCCGGACAACTCTTGCTGCTCTTCTCCTTCTTGGAAAGAGTTAGCATTAAGAGAGACCCAGGACCCGCTTCCTCTGCGCCCGTGTCCCGTTGAATTCGCGACGAACCAGTTTTCATACTTTGCCCTTTAATCCCGGGTATCGTCCGACATCGGCCGAGCAATTCCAAATATGTCCTTATTGAATAGATAAAAAGCACCTGGAAGGATTATATGACGTTGGCAGCTGCATCTTGCTCGCGTAGAGACGTTGACTGAATTATTCCGAATCCGTCAACCGAAATAAGCTCTCGGGTTATTGTTGGACGATTACGTCCATCGCTCCCCTAATCTTTAGGATAGAAATTGTCCCGAGCTGGGACGGAATGCAGCAGGGACTAGGACGCAAGTCAACGTTGCCTGGTGGAATGGGTTCGTGCTAGGACTCTATTAGGTCTGCGTTCACCTAGAAATTGTCCAACATGGTTTTCGGTGTTGTATAAGTATACTGTGACTCGTGGCAATGTGGATTGTGTCGCGAAAAATTAATGTGAGTTGTAGAAAATTTGTTCGAGTCACAGAAAATTGATATGAGTCATGGAAAAAGTTATACGAGTCTTGGAAAAAGAGATTCGAGTCATGGGAAATCGATACGAGTCATGTAAAATCGATACAGGTCATGGAAAATCGACATGAGTCATGGAAAATCGACACGAGTCATGGAAAATTTATACGAGTCATGGAAAATCATTTATAATCGTGGAAAAGTCGAATGAGTCATGGAAAAGAATTGTAAGTAATGGAATGCTGTTTGGGATCATGGAAAAGAATTATGAGTCATGGAAAATCAATTTGAGTTGTAGAAAGTCATTGCTAATAATCGCAATCATTATCATTCATGGCAAATCAGTTTGCAGTTACAGGAAACCAGTTTCACCAGTGGAAAATAATCTCGAGTCATGGAAAATGAATTCGAGGCACAGAAAATTACTTCCAGTCTCAGAAAATCAGTTTAAATAACAGAAAATTATTTCCAATCATGGAAAATCAATTCGAGTAAAGGAAGGTTGTAATGGACAATGAAAAATAAAGTGGACTCGTTAAATTGAGTTATGGAAAATCGACACCATTCATGGAAAATATAGTGGACTCGTTAAATTGAGTTATGGAAAATCGATACCATTACTGTAAAATCAGTTTCCATGAAGAAATCGTACAGCGAGCACAAATGGGTTCAAACGATGTGTCACAGTGTCTAACTTCTAGAAAACTGTTACGAGTCATGGAAAAGCGTTATGGCTCTCGGAAAATCGTAATGGATCATGGAAAACGTGGATGAGTACTACGGAATCGTATTTCCTGTCGTGCAAAGGGACTGCTTGCCAGGCTAAATCTGTTGAACCGATAGAGAACAATATTCAAACAGAAATTCTAGCGAACCAGCGAAGAGTATGCGGGAATCCCCTAATACCACACACGTGTTTGTTACGTAGCATGACAACCGATGTCAGGCTCCCCGGCATGCTGACCTAGCAAACACTATCGATCTGACCTCAAGTAACAAGTCGGATGCAACTTTCTTGACATGTGTACCATCTGCTGCTTACTATAACGTTGTCGCCGGTGTTCTTTGGCGAGGGTGACGAGATTGGGGGAGGGGGGATGTTTTAATAAATCTACAAATACATCTAAGACGCTTACAAGATCATTGTCGAGCGCTGCTCCGATCCTCTTCGTTCGTTATCCTCGACAAGACGAATAATGAAATCGATAACAACCGGAGCAACAAATTATACTGTAAGCGACGCTTTCAAATTACAACCCGGCTTCAATCGAAATCAGTCGCAGCAGTTTCGTATCCGATCGCACTTTGATTACACTGTCAATCGATTCCGTGTCCGATCGCATTCATCTTTCGCGACAACGAAATTTATTCAAAGCCCCCGAAGAACGATGGGCCTGTAAATAAGATTGTCCGCAGTTTCCAGCGTACGGTTCTCGCGCCCCCACAAAATGGGATAAACAGCAACTGGGCTGAAGGACCCATTTAATTAATGAGAAAACTCGATCGCAACTTTTCAGCTAGATGTTTCGCGGATAAGAAAAATATGAATAAACGACGGGGGCGGAAGTTGATGAAGAATAATGGACTTTTGATTACGCGAGGACTATTCAATGTACATGGAACTTTCAAACTTATCTTGTCCGCGGGAGACTTTGAATCATTCTGACGCTTCAACTTAATTCAACTTTTTAAATTAGAAACTCGCAGCCCGGAACTGCTCGGCCCATTCAAACGGTCCGCGAATACTTCACAGCCTCTGATCAGCTGATTAATGAAAAGCAAAAGTTTCGCTGAAGCCTGCAACGCTCTACAATTCTCGAACACCGCGAAATCTGGCGGTTACGTGGTAATTAATTATTTATGATTTATGACGCTTATTTCCTAACGCGATACTGGATGGCCGAATGATTTTGCAATTTTTAAATAATACGTTTTTTTAAACAAGAAAGGGTACGTTCAATTTGTGGAATATTATATTTGTGTATTTATTGTTTCAGTCAATTTTCCACAGGCTTTTCATTGACTCAACGTGGTTTTCCATGACTCATACCGTTTTCCAATTACGTAAATCATTTCCTGTAACTCTTATCTTTCCCAAATTATCGTATGATGATTTTTCTAGAACAGTTTTACGATCGGGAAATTCGTTTTCCATGACTCAAGATGGTTTCCCATGACTTGTAGCGTTTTCCCATAACATATATTAATTTCCTATTATTTTTAACGTATTATGAAACTTTTCTTAGAACATCTAATTTTTCAGTGAATCAAATTTGCAAGGAAAACTTTTATTGAGCCCAAGAAGTTTTCCAAGACTCAATAGGTTTTTCCGAAACTTAGGTGGTGTCTTCTGAGAGATGATTGAAGCTTCTCAAGACTCTATTGATATTTTCTAAGACTGAAATATATTTTCCATAACTCTAGTGGTATTTTCCAAGACTCTATTGGAATTTTCCAAGACTCAAGTAGTGTTTTCCAAGACTAAATATTATTTTACTATACTGGATCTGTTTTCCAAGAGTGGATTGGTGTTTTCCAAGACTTGATTTGTGTTTTCCAAGACTCAGTTGGTGTTTTCCAAGACTGAATAATATTTTCCAAGACACCCACTAGTGTTTCTAAGGCTGAATTATATTCGATAAGATTAGATTTGTGTTTTCCACCACTCTATTGGTTTTCCCACAACTCAATTAATTTTAATAAGACTTGAATAATTTGTCTGTCATTCGATAAACTTGTTCCTAATAAGAAACGACGTTTGTACAAGTGTTCAATTTATTTATCGACGGTTTGAATGATTTAAATGTGGCGCAATGTAGGGAAGCACTGTTTTAAATTTTCTTAAAATTCCGACTTGCTCGTTTTTCACGAACGCCAGCCGTCGGATAAGCATCGCCGACGGCCACCTACAAGTTGAAATCGATGGCTCGATGTTGCCCGACGATTGCTGGTCAGCCAGTGTATAACTTCCGCTTCTCTTCTTTTCCCCATTTTGCCCGCGAAATTGTTCTTTTCGTGCGGTGCTCGCCGGATTTCCGGTGCTTGGAAAATTCCGGGATAAAGATCGCGGCCGGTTTCATCCCTTATTTTCTTCATTGGACCTTCCACCGCACCCCTCCTTCGTCCCCTTTCTGATCGAAGCCAAGAAAAAAAGTTCGTTGGAGGTTCGCTCGTTGAATTCGTAAGCCAGTTATCGAATGGAGCCTGACCAAGGAGGAGAGCCTAGCCTTCTGCACCTTCTGGCCCCTATATAATGATAAAACTGATCCACGCTCCCCGTAAGAATTTCTTCAGTCAGCTAGGGAGGATTGAAGAGGGCGGGTAATTCCTAAATTTAAAATCTTCCTATCTGCAGGAACCGTCGTTCCCCCAAGCGAACGATTACTGGACTGATATTGACTTTGAAAATTTATCTCGGCGCGGCGAATCGATTACGAGTCGTCGAAAACTTCAATTAGTCCTGGAAAAACATATTTGCCATTTCAAAAGTGCGTCGCTTGTGCAGAAATATTTTTAAGTGGCGAGAGAACTTTATGAGTCATGGAAAAATATATGAGTCATGGAAAAATATACGAGTCATGGAAAAATGTATGAGTCATGGAAAACATATGAGTTGTGGAAAACATATACGAGTTATAGAAAACGTAAAGAAGTCGTGGAAAACATGTATGAGCTCTGGAAAATTTATACGAGTCATAGCAAGTCTTAACAAGTCATGTAAAACAACTTTATGCAATAGTAAACTTATGTAAGTCGTGAAAAACCATTTTGAGTTATGGAAAATCATGTTCAATCATGGAAAGCAATTTCGAGTCATGGAAAATCGTGTCCAATCAAGGAAAAAATTTTTGAGTCATAGAAAATCATACTGAATCATAGAAAACCCATTTTAGTAGTACAAATTAATTATAAATCGTACGAAATTATTTAGAGTCATAGAGAAAACATACTTTTCACGTAAAATTATAAAACATCACAATACGTCATTTATAATTACACGAATACAGAACAATTGTTCTAAACCTTAACACAGATGTTGGAGGCGAGAGAAAATGAGGGAACACGGGAAATATGGTATATCGCGTGATCCCTGTAACAACGCTGTACCATGTTAAAGGCACAGATGGGATTATAATTTAATGCAGAATGTTTCAGAAGTATTTTCATACCTGACGTGAAAAATTATTATATTCCGTCAAACTTTCCACCCCGGGTATTAAAACCAGCTCGAATTCCGCGAGTTTCCGACGTTTCGCCAGGAATTCATTGCGCAGGTGTTGCGGCAAACGTGAATGTAATTCGTGATAACACAAAGATTAATATCCACCATAGAAATTCACGTGAAAACGATTGATAATTCATCTCGTTGCCCTCCATTTCCATTCTAACGACGAAAGAGTTACATCAGCCGTTAAATCCGTCTCAACTACGCTATTTCTACGTGTGTACGAATGAGAATACGTGTCACGAGTTCAGAAAGCCATATACACATCTACGAGAACTATACAGAATCGCGAAATATCGGATGGACACATGGAGAATAGTCATGAGCCACGAAAAATTGTCTTGAGTCGTGGAAAAGCAGCTTAGAGTCATGAAAAATTGTTTTGAGTTATGGAAAATTGTCTTGAGTCATGGAAAATTCTCCTGTGACATATAAAATCGTTTCGGATCGTGAAAAATTATATCGAGTCATAGAAAATGGTCTCAGGTCATGGAAAATGGTGTCGAATCATGGAAAATTGTATCACGCTTTGGAAAATTGTCTGAAATCATTACGAATTATCTGAAGTCATGGAAAATTGCTTCGAGTCATAGAAAATTGTCTCGAGTCATCGAAAATGGTCTCAAGTCGTTGAAAATAATTTTGGTTCGCGTAAAATTGTTTCAGATCATGCAAAGTTGAATCGAGTCACTGAAAATCGTCTCGG
>CM052084.1:7471912-7493964 GCA_028453745.1 Agapostemon virescens
AATTTTCCATGACTCTAGACAATTTTCCATGACTCTAGACAATTTTCCATGACTTCAGACAGTTTTCCATGACTGAACACAATTTTCCATTACTCCAGATAATATTTCATGACTTCAGACAATTTTTCATGACTTCACACGATTTTACATGACTTCAGATGATTTTCCATTATATCAGACGATTTTCCATTATTTCAGACGATTATTCATTAGTTTAGACGATTTTATACAACTTAAGACAGTTTTCCATGACTTCAGACTATTTTCCATGATTTAAAACAATTTTCGAAAACAGCATTTATTATATCCGTGACTGTACATAATTTTTCTCGAGTTTAAACGTTTTTCCAGTACTCGACGGCTTGCACGTTACGTGTTTTCTACCTGAATGAAACATTTGATATTGATCGAGAATATATTTTGGAAAGCGAGATTTAGTACAGTACCTCGTTAAATTAGAGCCGTTCAAGTAAACCTATATTTTATGTTACAATAATAATATTGCATTTTTAATTGTCCACGTCCGAGTAACGGGTAATTATTCCCATCACGTGTTATATTATTCGAAACCATAACACGGTTCAACCGGGTCGAGGTTCGTAACGATATTCAGTTACTCACGCAGCACCGTCATGAAAATGGCAAGAAGTAACGACGAGCACGTGCAGATACATGCGCCCGGTGATGGTAATGTGTGTCGATATAAAATGCAGGGTGCCCGGTCAAAGTGGTCGCAGGCTTTATGTCTTTTACCACAATGCGAATCCCTGGGGCAGGGTAGGGGGCAGGGAGGGGTGCTTTTATTTCACATGCGTGCCCCGTTACCAGGCCAGCTGACCATAAATGTTTTCGACTACTGGAGCAGTCAGGACAAAAAATGTTCCAGGAAAAGTTGCTGTTCGTCGGCCTAGTTTCGAGAGGCGCGAGGATTTATGTCCGAGAAAGTAACTTCAGTTGAAATATTAAATCTGCGATAAAATTCCTCTCTCAATCCAGAATTTTCCTGGCACTTCTTGTTGGCAAATTAATATTCGATCTGGAAATATTAATGAGTTAAAAACATATTACATGAACAAGTGTCGATTTATTTATTACATATTACATGAACAATTTCGATTTCGTCACTGAAAGACTTATGGAAAGTTGTGTTTAGTTTTACAAAGTCATCTTATGTTACAAGGAAACGATACAGACTCGTGGAAAATTCTGTGTGAGTTTTGGAAAATTGTCTAGAGTCGTGGAAAAACATCGAAGGCTCGTAGGAGCTGCATAGAGCCTTGGAAACTTGTTTGGAGTCTCAGAAAAACTATATTCATTATCTAAAGTTGTGTAGAGTTTTGGAAAATTGTCTTGAGTCATGGAAAAACGAAATAGAATTGTAGAAAATTGTTTAGAGTCTTGGAAAATCGTCTTGAGTCATGGAAATATTATATAGAGTTGTGGAAAATTGTATAGAGTCTTGTAAACGTGTCTGGAGTCATGGAAAATGATATAGACTTATAGAAAATTGTCTTGAGTCATGGAAAAATAATACAGATTCATAGGACACTGTATCGAGTTTTGGAAAATTGTATTGAGTCATGGAAAAATGATGTAGGCTTATAGATAATTGTCTTAAGTCATGGAAAAACAAGACAGACTCATAAGAAACTGTATAGAGTCTTGGATAATTGTATTGAATCATGGAAAAATTATATGGAGTTGTGTAAAATTATTTCGGATTATGGAAAACCGACGTATACTTGTGGAAAATTGTGTAGAGTCTCGTAAAATTGTATAGAGTCGTGGAAAATTGTCTAGACTCATGGAAAATATTCTAAAATCATGGAAAGCTTTCTGAAGCTATGAATAATTGTCTGGAGTAATGGAAAATTGTCTGGTATCATGGAAAATTATCTGGAGTCATGGAAAATTTCATTGGGTATGATTTTTCTATGGAAAATCGTCTCGAATCGTGGAAAATATTATAGGAAAATTTCATTGAGCCTCGAATCGTTGAAAATGGGTTTAAGTCGCGCGAGATTAGAGTGTAGACTCGTGAAAAATGATAAATAAAGGAAAATCGTGTAGATTTGTGGAAAATGGAGTGAACTCGTGGAAAATGCTGTAGACTCATGGGAAATGGAGTGAACGAAAGCCACAATGGTCTGAGAATCAGATCGATAGTCTACATTCCACCAGGGAATACAACTGTTTCGTAGATTGGCGAATAATATGAACAAACAATTTATTGCACGTTCGATCGAAAGCGCAATCTAATGCGATGCAAACCAAGGGTTTGTGCACGCAATTTTTGGATTCGCTGATTCGAAATTGGAATCGAAGTTCCGCGATTCTCTAGGTTCATTTTAAAAGGATTCCCGGGACGCCGTGAAAATACGATCGGACGTGTCCGTAAAAACGAATACGTGCCGCGGCGGCGGTCCACGTAAAATTGCATAAATATACATTTTTGTTTCGAAACCTGGCGTCCCCATAAATCTCTCGGTCGGCGGAGTTACTTTCGCGGATAACTCTATATCATCTCGCCTCTTTTTATTGTGCCCGGACAGATCCGAGCGGGTTGTCACATCGTGGATTAACTTTCTTGCGGCGTTGCAAAATGGTGCTCATTCCTTCGGTGTATGGACTGGCTCGATTCGTTCTTGTAGCATTCAATTCGAATCTTCTCTGCCTTAAAAGACCATCAGCGAGATGTTTCGGAATTTATCACGGGAATTTATCATCGTTTTTAAGTGAACAGAAGAACGATTGATCGAACAAAAATTCATACCTTCCCTACGAGAAGAATAATTGTGTTTAACAATTTCTACCTGTCAGAACGAAACGAGGCTAATTCTCAAAGAGTCTGCATCGTGTATACTGGTGTGTATAATAATTTTTATAAATCGTACGCGCTACAATTCTTTATTAATTAACGAATTCATTTTAATTAATATCACTCGAAGTAAACAAAAGGCAGATTTTAAATACAATCTATTTATTAATTGAATCCAGAAAAATATATTCGATTATTTAAACAACGTTTCATGAATCGTGTAACATCGATTAGTTATTAAATACGTTTGTTGAATTCGTTTCGAGCATAATGCTGCCACGAGAAATTAAGAAAATTATATTTAATTGGAGAAGAATATTTATAAAATATAATAACGATGCCACAATTTTTCATAAATCGTGTAAAATTCATTAGTTATTAAATACGTTTATTAAATATGTCTTGACAATAAATCTGCTTCGAAAAATTAAGATAAATATATTAAAATGTAGAAGCATGTTTATGAAGTGTACCAACAATGCCACAATTTTTTAAATAATTATGTAAAATTAATTAGTTGTTAAATACGTTTATTAAATATGTCTCGAGAATAATGCTGCTTGGAAAAATTACAAGAATTCAATAATGAATTCGTTTTCATAATTTACGACGTGCCTCTGTTCGCAGTAGTATCAGTCTGACAGCAGTCAGCCGCAGGAGCGAATGAAAAAATAATAAATAATCGATCGTCAACTGGTGCAGCATGAATACTTGATATTTATCGTGGAAACGACGTTAAATCTTACATTCTCCTGCAGAGCAGTGCGGCAGAAGTCAGAACAATTTGTTTGTTGGTACGAAGTAACAAAATTCGCGCAGACATATACCACGATCCCGTTGTTTCCAAGCTGATACTCAGCTTTTGGGTAGTTAGGGATGAAACTAACTGTAGTTGAGCAAATTTGGTGGTGAATATTTCACGACTAGCTGTGATAATGATGTAGTTACTCCTTCAGAGTTCCGATTCCGCAGTTAGGGTCATTTAGAGGGCTGTTGGGGTAGTCATGGCAACTAGAAGCAAGTTATACATTCCGCCAACGGTTTGCAAATCTCGAAAAGAGCAAAAAGCAAAGCAACATTCATAATTTATTTATTCGTCACGTCGCACGAAATTCAACACTCGAAAATTACCAGAGGTGTAACGACGATTAAACGTGAGCTATAGAAATCCAGGAAAAATTGTCTAAAAGTTTTTATAAAATCCAATTTTGTTAAATTTGTCAGGAGAATAATGCAGCTTCGAAAAATTCCGATAAATATCGTAAAATATAAAAGCATGTTCACGAATTAATTAGTTATTAAGTGTTTGTGGAATATATCTGGCAAAACAGTGCAGCTTCGAGTAATTAAGAAGAACATACGAAAACGTAAAAATGAGGAACGTCTGGAACGAATTAATTTTCATAATTTATCGCGTGCCACCTTTCGCAATAACATTGGTCTGTTCCAGCACGAGCAGCAAATAATTATTAAACGTCGGCTAAGTTGAAAATAATTGCGTATACAACGCGGTGCATATTAATGGTCATCGCTGTTCAAATATTTGTCCCCTAATTGCGATGACCATTCGCAGACCGACCGCAGATTCGGACGCATCGCGAAAATGTTAATGCAACGATATTGCAAAATATTCGCCATCGGGTTTCGAACGTGTTTCCATTGTTTCGCAGCTTCGTCCCGGCTCGCTTACCTTCCCGGGGACCGGGAAAGAAATTTCGAATCCGCCAGAAATTTACTGGGAGTGTATGTCAAGCGCAATGGTATTGGACAGACGTGGGCCAGACGCGTCAAGGAAAAGAGCACTGAAACATCTCCGACATTAAAAATTTCTCTGCGACCGAGGGAAATTATATATCTCTGCATATTCCGCGACTTCAATTCCCCCGTGGTTTTTTGGCGTACGCCTTTCGCAAAACCCAATATTTCCAGACACCCGACTATCTGCAACAAATGTTCTACGGACTTTAATCAGTAGCTCATGGATATCAGGTTGCGACGCCACTGGCTCGAAAAATTAAAAATTTCTTTTAGGGATCTGGTGGCAGTAGTGTTAGCCGGACTGTAGCCGGACGCACGGGTTTATGTAGAACGTAGAAAACAGTCACGGTTCCAACCGCAAAGTTATGAATTTTTCCGGTGAACTTTGGAATATTTGCAACGAGCATATTACAGTGGTGTTAGTCAAGCATATGTCAGACAGTTGTTTAAAAGGTAGAATAGTAGAATGTGAAAAGGAGAGAAAATAATAAGATCATTAAAATTTAGGAACTTATATAAACAATTCATTTTTAAGCACTTTCAGTAGTACAAGTCAATCGTAAGTCTGACAACTGTAAGTAAAAAGTTACTAGTTTAAAAATTTTAGGGTTTCGTGTAGAACATAGATAATATTCACGACTCCACCTGCAAAGTTATGAATTTTTCCTGTGAACCGTGGAATATTTGCAACGAGCATGTTACAGTGGAATTAGTCAAGCACATGTCAGACAGCTGTTTAGAAGGTAGAATAGTAGAATGTGAAAAGGAGAGAAAATAATCAGATCTTGAAAAGTTAGGAACTTATATTTAGCTTTTTATGGACTTGCAGTAGTACAAGTCAATCATAAGTCGGACAATAGCAAAAAAAAAGGGAGAGGTATAGAATGTAAATAGTACATAAAGTGTCACAGGTTTAAAAAATGTAGACGTTTCTATGAAGAATTTGATTTTATGGTTTTGATAATATACTCTCACTTTCAGTAGTGTTAAATTACCATTCCTCAGACATAGTCGTAAGCAGTAAAAGTTGTTAATCTTTGTGCTATTGTAACTTTGTGAAAAAAAATCATACGATGATGAGCCTGGACTCATTTGAAAGGGTGAAGTCTCTGCTATAACCTCCATGTATTGCAATTTCGCAAAAAAAAATTGTTCACACAACAGCAGGCGCAAAAATGAAAACAGATAACAGGGGTGAGCAGACGAAATTGTCAACGTTTCAGCTATTATAATTTCTTGAAAAAAAATCGTACAGTAATGCACCTACGCTCATTGGAAAGGGTAAACTGTGTACCGTAACAAACATAGGTTGCACTTTTGCAAAACAAAAGTACTACAAATTACAGCAACCGTAAAAAACGAAAATCAGTTTTTCTCAACATTTCATGAACTCGAGCTTCCATATCTGGATTAAAAATTTTTTCTTGGTTTTCTCGCTGCCACAGGTTTCGAGATTGAAGTTTCCGTTTTCCATCAACTCCTGAAAATTTGCTGCACGATTTTTCCTCGCCGTTTTATCTCAATTTGAATGAAAAATGTGTCGCTCGCATGGTATAACAGTAATCCAAGGTACTCGACCAAAGTCTAACGGCGCACTTCCCATTCAAAACTCCATAAAACCTCAAAAAAAAATCGTATCTCTAACCGCTAGGTGTCGTTCGAAAGCGGAAGCTTCGTTCTACAAGTTCCTCAGAATCGAAACTACCGAAAAAAAATTCATGAAGCTCTCCAGAAACATTCAAATTTTCAAAACCCTAAAAATATTACAGCTTCACATTCTCGTCATTTGTGTCGTGCACAAAACTCCTTTCGGAAAACTGCTTGGTGTACCGTTTAACGGACACTTCGCTCTGGAAAATGAGCTTGGCTCGATGACATTCCGATTATTCCTCGGAAAGTTGCAAAAGCCGGAACATCAACCAGTCCTCACCCCCATAGATCCCGCCGAACATTATTTACGGCGGTCCAGAGGAATTCCCGTTCGATCTTCCGTTTCTCCGGGCGAAGACGTTCACTTAAATTACAAGGAGGAAAAAAGGCAGAACCGGGACAACCCGGTTCCCCGTGGAGGGACCGGTTTATTTATAGTTCGAAGGCGGAGGAGTTATCACGGCGCGGAAGCGAGTGGAAGAACTAATGGAATGATACGGCGTTTCTGCACTTATTAATCGATCCCACCCCCCACCACCACCCCCCGTACAGAAATCTCGCGAACGAGACGAAAAACAACGACTCCGTTGTATCGTCTCGCAACCTCCCACCCTCCACCCTCCCCCGAGTCGAGGGAGAACTGGCTGCTCGAACGTTTTCACCTCGAAACCATCTTTCAACCCCCTAACGGCCACCCCTGGCGCCACCGCCAGGGGTTCGGAAAAGAGGACGACGAACGCGAGAAATAACAGCGGGGGGAAAAATAACCAGGGACTGGATGCTTGCAGCTTTGTTTTACGCAGTGCAGGTGCGGCCGAGTGCATCGCCGAGGAACTGCATACAAATCGTCGGCCATCGGGAATCCGGCGAAACCGAATTCTCGCCGATTGGGAAACGAAAGACTGGCGAATTGATTCGTTGCCGCAAAATTCTCGGATTTGCGACGAGCATGTTACAGTGGTATTAACCAACCATATGTCGGACAGCTGTTTAAAAAGTAGAATAGTAGAATGTGAAAAGGAGAGAAAATAATAAGATCTTGAAAAGTTAGGAATTTCTCTAAACAATTCAGTTTTATGTACTTGCAGTAGTACAAGTCAATCATAAGTCGGACAACTGTAAGTAAAAAGTTCCTAGTTTAAAAAATTTAGGGGTTTGTATAGACCGTAGACAATATTCACGACACCACCTAAAAAGTTATGAATTTTTCCGGTGAACTTTGGAATATTTGCAACGAGCATATTACAGTGGAATTAGTCAAGCATATGTCAGACAGTTGTTTAAAAAGTAGAATAGAAGAATGTGAAAAGGGGAAAAAATAATAAGATCTTGAAAAGTTAGGAATTTCTCTAAACAATTCATTTTTGTGCACTTGCAGTAGTACAAGTCAATCATAAGTCAACTCGATCGGGAAACGAAAGACCGGCGAATTGATTCATTGCCGAAAATTCTCGGATTTCATCGGGTCAACTAATTCGACCGGCGGCGGAGAAACATGGCCGTTTCGCAGCACCGAAATATGATTTTCTAACAGATTTTGCGGATGCTTTTTGTCCGACAATATGGTTCGTTTGTACGCGCTAATTTTTTTTTCTCCTAGCTTTTTTTTGTCGATGATCTTGATTGGTTGTCATAGCGCTGCGAAAAGAGATACGAGCGATGTCGATTAGAACGGGTATTTTTTTTCGGATAGTGCAAATTTATTTGGGACTTCAGAGAGAGAGTTTTTTCGCGAAACTTTATTTGCGATTGTTTTTATTGTTTTTCAGAGTCGCAGTGGATTTTTTGTTTTCTTTAGTGTTCGCTGTGCAGCGTGTATCGTTGCCGATTGATTTTTGCCATACGCGACGTTGCGGAATTTCAATCGAGCATTTCATTCTGAGTGATATTAGTCGGTCGTGTGTCAGACACAGGTGTGAATCGACGGACAGTGTAATGTAAACGGCACACGCGACGATAGCAGTTCGGAAATTTCCAGATGTCTGACGGGAATTTGTTTGTATTGTGTTTAGAATGGGTTTCTTGTTCTCAGTAGTATTGGACGACCTTTTGTCAGTCATACATGGGAACAAGTCGAAATTGTCGATATTACGGTAATTGTAACTTCGTGAAAAAAAATCGTATGACCATGTTCTTGGGTTCATTGGAAAGGGAGATACTTCTACTATGACTTACAATTGTTGCAATTTTGCAAAAAAATTTTTTCACGCAATGGCAGTAGGAAAAATTAAAAGCAAATTGCAGGGGTAAGAAAATGACAGTTTTGATACTTCAGGTACCATAACTTCATGAAAAAAAATCGTATTACCATGATCCTGGGCTCAATAGAAAGGGTGAAGTCTCTGCTACAACCTCCATAAGTTGCAATTACAGAAAAAATTTATTCACATAATACGAGCTACAAAAGTAAAAACAGATTGCAAGTGTAAGCAGTCAAAATTGTTAATATTTCAACCATTATAACCTCATGATAAAAAATCATAGAAAAATGGCACTGGACTCAAATGAAAGGGGGAGACCTCTACTATAACCTGCACGACTTAATAAATTGCAAGAAAATTTATTCACATAATAGGAAGCATAAAAGTGAAAATTGATTGTGTCCAATATTATTATAATTCTAACTTGTCGATAAATCTTACGAAAGTGTTTTTGTTTGCCCCTATTTCACCCCCATGGTCTGAAACTGTCTAGAAATAATTTCTGGTTGTTAAGAGTTTACCAAAAGTTTTATAAACATTATTCACCGTGAAATATGTAACGCGTAACGCGAGCACAATGGAGAAATTAATATTGGGGATAAACGATGGAATTTTCCGTTGATCCTCACAACGGTGTAAGAAGTTTCCCAATAAATGCCGTGCAAAAATGCGTGTCAGACACAAGCAATTACGGTTTAATATATCCCGGGTAAACACTCTGCTGATAGATAAAACGAGAAACGGAAATAGTTTGTGGAAAATATTTGTTACGGAAGTACATCTTCCAGTGCAATATCGGTTAGAGAGTAATCTCGATGAAACTTTTCTATCAGGTTCGTTCCGTTTGGCAAACATGCTGCGGTAAGATCCCGAAGCATATGACTTTAAATAAAAAGTTTGCTCCGCTCCCGAGAGAACAACAGGAATTCGCGAGCAAAATTCATCCGACGAGTGTCGTGGCTGCCGGAGAAACAGTGCGCCTTCTGCCCTGTTCGCGTAAATAAAATCACTGGGAATATAAATTTTTTAAATCTATTTGGACGTCCGTTACGGAAAGAACGATTTACATTCCATGCAGAAAGTTTTAAAATTGCCATTGCTCGTCATTTCACAATGCAAAGAGTCCTTAAATGGGATATTCAGTAGTATAGGTCAATGAATTCGGAGGCCGTCTAAGGAAAAGTGTAAAATCTGATTAATCGTCAGCAGAGTCATTTTATATCTTAAAAGTCAATGCTATCCACTGGTCGGATGCTGTCAGAGAATATTGGGAAAATGACGTTGCCATAAATGGTCGAAAAAATGAAATCACAGTAATAAATTTTATTACGCACCAGGCAAATTTTAAAAATTAATTTGGTCGTCAATTTAGTAAAGAACGATTTACTTTCCATGTAGAAAAATTTCAAAATTGCCTTAGCTTGCCATTTCACAATGCCAAGGTTCCTTTAAATGAGGTATTCAGTAGTATAGGTCAATGAATTCGGAGACCACGTAAAGGAAAAATGACAAATCTAATTAATCGTCAGCAGAGTCATTTTATATCTTAAAAATAAATGCTATTCACTGGTCGGATGCTTTCAGAGAATATTGGGAAAATGACGTTGCCATAAACGGTCACAGAAATTTTATTATAAAATCAACAAATTTAAAAAATTATCTTGATCGTTAATTAAGTAAAGAACGCTTCGATTTCGGTCTAGAAAATTTCACAATTGCCCTAGCTGGTCGTGTCACAAAGGAACGGGTCCATTAAATAAAGCACTCAGTGGTATAGGTCAACGAATCCGCAGGCTTTTAAGCGAATAACGTTTGTCAATATCAATTCACGGCGAAACGACTCAGTGTTGCCGCATACAATTTTAAAAATGGCCACTGCTTGTCGTTCGACCATGAAAATCGTTCTTTAAATAGCTGGCTCAGTGGTGTAGGTCGACGAATGTGCAGACAAGGTAATTTTCAGGGAGACCGAAAGGACAAATCTGATTAATTGTTAGCAGAGCTGGGTTGGATCTTAAAAATAAATGCAACGTGCTGATCAGATAGTGTCACTGGCTTACTGGGTCATTGAAGAGGGGGTTGGGGGGTGGCTAACTTTTTCCTTGGTTGCAAGGACCATTAATTTCAAGGTGGAGGAAAAAATTGATTCTATCTAGGAATCCCCTGGTCGCGGAATCGAAAAGGGCAAGCGGGTGCAAACAATTGTTGCTGTGCACGCAACGACGCATTATCGCGCGTGTTCTCGTTAATCATTCTGTCGCGTTCGACGAAATGAATTTCTATTTTTAAGGGGTTGACCCAGTTTCCACGACAGTTACAAGCTAATTGTTTCATCAGACTCTCTTTGGGCCAACGGTTCCCTAAAATAAAAACAAGTCCCCAAATTCTTTTCGGTTAGGTTAAATTGCTGAAGGATACTTTCAGGATATTTTCAGGATACTCTCCGGGAATGAAACGCGGCTGCTTATCGTCGGAAGTATAGCACCCTTGACAGTTGGCCGAGGGTACAACGAACTTTCCGCGGAGAAAAACGTTGTGCAGTCGGGGGGAAATTATTAACAAGCAACCTTCATTAAAAGAGTATAGTCCGTATACACCGGGATGATGTATCAGTATTATATCGGGATTTTTCATTGAGAAAAGCCCCCAGGGAAATAAGAGGGTTGAACGCTAATACGGATTGAGGCGAGCTCGTTGTTCCAAGTTGTTGGAGCTAACTATGGCCTCGTTTAGTTTCGAATGCGCCCGGCAAAATTGACGACGATTTTTAAACAATTGCTCTTCGTGGCCTGTGTATCGTTGATTCAATTCATTCGAGTTTATTTAAACTCTGTGCTCGGTTTTGTCTGCACGGGGATCGTCAGAACCATGGATTCCCCTTCTGATATCAATTTTAGAAACAGAAACGGAAAAGAATTTTAATTTAATTTTTTCTTTGCAAGGAAATTAAAAATAAAAATGTTCCTTCCTTTTTTGTTAATGGAATTTAGTTTACAGAGTGTGTTACCTAGTTTGAGCATCTAGGTTGTCTCATTTGTCATTGTCAAAATATTCCTTAGTGGGATTTTTACCTACCTCATTTGTCAGTTTATAAAATGGATAAAATTGTCAAAGAAGATTAGCTAATTTTATTTAAAAATTGAGTGGTATGATGGTTAAAGGTCGTCGCTAAATCTATTGGTTATAAATATTAACAATTCAGTGATAGTGGAATTATCAATGAATAAATAGAGAATATATATGGCTCAAAAGTTACCCTGCATTTTGAGTGGTTTTAGTAATTTTTATTTAAACATTAGGTGATGGGGTAGTTAAGGGGATGCTCGTCGACGTGGTTAGAGAAAGTAATTGTTGTAAATATTACGTAGTTCGAAGTAATAAATTTATAAAAAATTGCTAGCACGACGATCAAGATCTACCGACATTAATTCGGGTGGGAGAAGTTGCGCATCGCTGCGCACTTGCGCACGTAGGCCCGGTGAGCGCGTACAGAGTCAGTTGGACCGGGAACTCCGGCAAGAGCGGTCGGCTTCCAGGACCAGCTGTACTTTCGGATTCTTTGCGATTCACCAGTGGACTTGCTGGTCTTGCTTCAGCTAACTTATGAATTACCAAAAGTCCTTGGTCATTGACCACTGATCATTTTTAGCAGTGATCAGTGACAATTTATCACTGATCACTGACCATTGACCTATGCCCATTGGATATTGATCACTGACAACTGAAAATCACAACTGACCAATGATCACAGACCACTGGTCACTGACCATTGATCATTGACCATAGACCACTGACCGTTGAACATGTTGATCAGTGACAAGAAACAATTTACCACAGAAAATTGATCCACGACAAATGAATATTGACCATTAATAACTGACAAATGACTACTGAGAAATGACCACTGGCCACTGATCACTATCCATTGGTCATTGAACATCGTTGATCATTGGTCATTGACCATTGAACATTCAGGTTGGTGACAAGTGACAATTTACCACAAAACATTGATCCATGACAAATGTATGTTGACCATTGATTACTGACAAATGACCACTGATCACTATCCATTGGTCATTGATCATTGACTAGTAATCATTGAGCACTGATCACTGATCATTGACCATTGACCATTGACTATTCATAATTGAGCACTAATCATTGATCATTCACCATTGGTCATTAACCATTGATCACTGACAACTGACTATTGACCATTGACCTCTGATCATTGATCACTGATCACTGATCACTGACCGTTGATAATTGATCATTGACCATTGATCACTGACCATTATTCATTGACCATTTATCATGGAGAACTGGCCATTTTTATCAATGTTTATTTAATTTTTATATTAACGCGAATAAAACAACTTTGATGTATCATTGTCAATTCTGTTTTAGTTTTTGTGAGTTAGTCGATTGATAAGGCAAAGATGCTCAAGTTAAGTTGGTATACCCTGCACAGAGCAGCGTGGTGACACTGATCGAAGAAATGGGAAAGTTTTCAATTCGAGGGTCGAGATTGATACCCGCTTGCAATTTCGAGATGACGAAACCGTCGAATTAAACTTCCGCGGATTAACTTATAATCTGATTGCAGCTGCCTTTCAGGAACTCGGTATTGATTCCATCAAACTTCCCTTAATAGTCAGGCCGTGAGCGATCCTTTTCGCAGGGCCGGCAACATTCATGGATTTTACAAGATTTCCGCAGTGAAATTCATGCGAACTTGTCAACGGAAGCTTTTAAACTAATAAACTCCGGTTATTTAATCGAGAATTCGTTTGAAGTGATATTACAAGAAATATTTATCTTTCCCTCGTTTCTAACCACCCCTAAAATCGTGTCACCCGGTTTTATTGTTAATAGAAAAATATGAAAATATAAACAATAACCTTCACCCAAATTCTATTTCAATTATAATCGATTTATGATCTCAAATTTAACAATTTAAAAATATGTGTTATAAATTTTAAATTGTTACACTGTTTGTTTAACGTTAGACTCACCGTCAGAAGAGTTTATCAGCCTAGATTTACCGGTATAAATACCAGGTTGCAATACCATTAATTACAGTAACACATTTTACCTCGGTGTCCGACTAAATGCCGACTTACACTACTGTCGAGTAATTACTTTCATCACTGCACGTGTACGAAACAATTTCCCCGGTATTTCCACGAATACTAAACAACCTTGTGAACATCAAAGTTACAAAACGAATATTATAATCTGCCAGATCTCGCAAATATACTTCCAAGCAGTACAACTCAATAATAAGCGAGACAACTGTGAAACTCGCGTTCCTATCGTCGCCGAATCTCCTACACGATTATTTCCTGCGTCAGGATTCACTGGTCGACGCAAAATAAAATATATTTACAACCGAGATCCATTGAAACAACAGCGGTGGAAAAAAAGTAGTGTAAGTCAACGATAAAATCCGGAACTCGAAAAATTACGTTTCCAGCTTGGCGATTTTTCCCGGGCATTCCTCCCCGCTTATAATCGACCGGTTAATGGAAAAAAAATATTTCCCAGGGTTATCCATTAAACAATGAAAATATTGTTGCAGCCGCTGGCAGGACAAGTTCCATTTTTCCGAAGCCAACTGTCCGATGAATTATGGATGGTGCTGTGTCCGCCAGGGGAAGTCTTCTAAGGAAAAATTCAGTATCAAAGACGGTGAAATATTGAAACGAGATAGAACGACTGCGGCAGCCATAGGGGAAAAAGAAGCGACGTATTCGAGGTAAAGTCTGGCCACCATTCGAATCAGGAAGCCAGCGGAACAGTCGTGCAGTTAAGCTGCTCGACTTGGGACAAGAGCCCTCCTTTAGCTAATGATTTCCCCTGTCTTCTTGTCCCGCACCAAAGGGCTTCGCCTCTTAATTTTCCGGTAACGGGTGCCTCTCTTTCCCGGCTTCAATCTTCTCTCTCTCTCTCTCTCTCTCTCTCTCTCTCTTTCTCTGTCCCTGTCGCTTTCTGTCGTAGACGCACGGTTGCGTTAATTTTCCGAGTCTCCAACGGTCCCGATTCTCGAAACTGTCTCTCCAGAAGAGACCCGGCCTGCACTCTCGGCTACCGACCGTTTCTGCCATAACTGCCTCGTACAATTTCATTTTCTGAAGCTGCTCGGCAACACCAGACCTCCCCTTCCCCACCGAATTCTCGTTCGTCTACCGGTTAGACAATTGTAAATGATTAAACCTGTTCGCAGAGTCGAGGCACTTTTGGAGGACTTGTGGAAAATCTATGAACGCTTAAACAATTGTTTCCGGTTGAATGTAAGGGATACGCGTTTGAGACGTTTTTTGATTGATTAAGTTAGATTTGTAGAGGGTACGGTAATTTTTTAAACAATTTTCAAATACTTCTTCAATTTTTAATTTGATCGTGAATATAGGTCTTCTGGAATTCATCGTGGAGTGAGAGTGATACTTAAACATTTTTTAAATAGTGTGTATGATCGATGATGACGTTAGACCTTTTTCGGTTGATTAGGCTAGTTTTGAAGGGCATATAGTAATTTTTTAAATAATTTTCCAATACTCCTTCAATTTTTAATCTGATCATGAATATAGGTCTTCTGGAATTCATCGTAGTGTCTGAGTGACACAATAACATTTTTTAAATACTATGTATGATCTACAATGACGTCAGACTTTTTTTGTCGACTAGACAAGCCTTAAAGAGTACACAATAATTGTTTAAACAATTTCAAAACATTCCTTCAATTTATAAAACCAATCGTATAGATGTATCCACAAAAAGGGATGCTCAGGCAATTGGACAAAAACTGTGGATTAAACAAAATGTCGGATTAAAAAAAAATGACGGATTAAAACAAACAGTGGAGGGGGGGTCTCGTTAGTCAGCGACAATCGATGGGCTTTTTTGTCAAGTCGCCTAATCGATAAAGGATTTTTTAACGAACCGTGGAATTAATTAGAAGTTTCTCGGGAGTTTTCAGAAAACGAGCGATTAAAAAGTTTCGATTGTTTAAAACACGCTTTATTACGAAGACGACGGCACTTCGTCCTAATTAAAGCCTCCTCAAGAGTTCCCAGGTGGCGGCGCGATATTATTCATGTCCAGCCGGTTGATCTATGCGTCCCTGGAACTGATCCTCCCTCTCTTTCTCTCTTTCTCTCTCTCTCTCTCTGTCGGCTGCGCGTTTATATCGTCCTCGGAGAAGTCATTAGTCGATAATCCTGGTTGGCCACTTTTCATCAACGCTACGGGCATGCTACACGGATCATCAAGTGTACCGTTCGCGTCCGTTAATAAGAATTTATATTAGAATTCTCGCTCGGAGAAATCTGATAGACGTTCGCGCGGAATTATTAAAATTGAATTTAATATCCCGTACAGAGACAAATCTCCTTCTCGAGGAGCTCCGTGCTTTTCATTCAGCGCGTAAATTTTCTGTTTAACGTCTTCAATGCTTCCTCCACAGGGTAACAGTGTCCACACCGACACGGAGCAACGCAACTGTGTATCTACATCGCGAGATTGCTCGAATGTCCCCCGTATACTTTGACCTGCGCCACTTCGTTGCTAACAAGGAATGCCGCTTTGTATATTCCACACAATGCTGCTACCTTGATTTTCCCTATTATTGAATTCGATGTTTCTGTAAAGGACCCTCCCACCCCCCTCCTGCCCCTCTGGAAATCACAAAGGACCTCTTACGACAATTTCTTTTACTCCAGCTACGCTCATTGATTTACGTCTGACACAAATGCTTCGTAAAAAGTACTCGATCGAGCTTTCGAAATAACAAAACTTTCCTGAAACTGAAGCAAACTTGTTGGGAGCTTTTTGAAGTGTTAGAAAAATTAGTTTAGTGGACAATAGGGGACTAGGAAAATTAGTTTACTGAATAATAGAAGTATTAAAAATATTATAGTCCTAAATAATTAGAAAAGTATTAAAAATATTACTTTTCTAAATAATAGTTGAATTGGATTTAAATAATAGGAGAATAGAATAAATTGTTTAACAGATATTAGAAATGTTAGAAAAATTAGTTGACTGGATAATAGAGGATTAGGAAAATTAGTCCACTAAATAATAGGAGAAGTATTAAAAATATTAGTTTTCTAAATAAAAGGAAAATAGGAAAATTAATTTACTAAATAATAGGAGAAGTGTTTAAAAAATTAGTTTACTAGATAATAGTAAATTTTGTATCTTTTTTAACGTACCACAATATTGAAAAGTATTGAAAAATATAAAATCGTAAAGTTATTCGAGCTACCACGTATGCCTGATCGTATATTGACTCGTGCTACTTGCTGGCAGATATCGACTCCTATTAATCCATCAAAAATGTTTAACAATTTTTCTCACAATTACGACCTACCTAAAATTCCTTTCAGCAGCACAAAAGTGCTTCACAGCGAAGCATTGTTGCGCGTTTATTATAAATTTCATTCTTGTACACGTAGAACCGTATCCTGACCTATACCACTTGTACCTGAATAATGAATTAAAATTCTTTTCTTGGCACTAATACTCCTGAGAGGACGCCTTAAGACCGAGTGGAGTTTGAAAGAATTTTCATGAATACCTCTTGTGCCGGCCAATTCATTGACTAAGACTACTTATTCTCGCTTTGACTCGGCCAGACAGGCTTTCAACGACCTCGCAATTACCAGGAGAAATGCAATAAAATTAAAAGAGATAATAACAGCATTAGAAATCTGTCACAAATATTCCGATGGCTGACCGTTCCTCGACTTCGTCTACTGCCACTCCGTTCCCCCTTTTAACCGCCCTTAAAGCGCGCTTAATTAAACCGTTATTTCGGCGCAACAATACGAAAGCATATTTAAATTACAAATTTTAATGGCTCTAGAAGGCTGATGCAGCAAATGCAGTGTCTGACCACAGCCAGTCTCACACTACTCGCTCCTTACCACCGCCACGAAAGCCGAAGGCAAAACGGGTCAACGAAAAATATTACTTTAATATTACCGAGGCGCATTTAAATTACAAATGTAGATGGCGGCAAAATGCTATTACAGCGAATCCGTGTCTGACCGTTTACCGAGCCATTCTACTGGCTGCGCTGCTTATAAGAAAGTTTCCTGCGCCGTGCTTCTTTCATTGCCAATAAAACGGTGCCGGAGATCGAATAAATTAGCGAAACCTGTGCACGGACGGTTTTCGTTGACTTGTACCACTGATTTCGTTGTAGTTGTCGAATATTTTCATTCGGCAACCCTCGAATTCGAGACGATTCGCAGTTTCTCCAGTGAAACTTGAACGAACGGAGTTCGCTACCAATTTTCTATCCACCTCGAAAACTTAGTTGCCTCAACACCTGTCTGACCATTGCACGGTTCTTTCTTTTACTGTGCCAGGATCGTGACTGGCCCGTCTATCGGCGAGCAACCGACATTAATTAACTGAACACGGCCTCGACTGATGCTCGGAAGTATTTCTGACGTGAACCACCCGACTGGCAGAGTAATTTTCTTCCGATCAAGCGGAAGCCGGGACCTGCTCTACGCAGCCCGACGAAAAATGAATCGCGCGATCGCGTTTTTACTCGGTAGCGGTTCGCAACCCTGATCAACCCCTAATTATCACTGGGTTTATGGTACGTCGAATGTCATCAGTATTTTATATTGTTTTTTTAGAAATAATGAACATTTTGCGAACCTAATATTTAGACATTTGTTGAATAATAAAGGCCCAAGGAAATAAGTGTTAGAACCCTTAAGATAGGGGGTGAATTTAGTGCTGTAGGGTCTTCGGTTTCCAGTTTAAAGTTACCATTATTTATACACCTCCAAAAATTTTCAAAAATTTTTCTCGTGAATGAAATTACCACAGATTTAAAAATTGAAGCTTCCTCTTTTCAATGATTGCTTAAAAATTGATGTACGATTTTTTTTTACTGTTTCGTAGAAGAAAAATGGAAAACAAGTTCGGTCCTGTGAAACCCTTATTGTGCAACTTATACACCTTCCAGTAAAAAATCGGTAAATCAACTGAAAAAAAATCGTACATCACTTTTTCATACGTCATTAGAAAGAGAAAAGTCCACTCTTTATATCTACGGTGGTTACAATCACCGAAAAAATTTTTTAAAGTTTCCACAGATGTTTGAAGAAGTACCATTTTCGAGGAAAATGGCGTCATCAGTTTCTCGCGCGCTGTATCGTTAACAAAAAGACTAGACTAAAATGAACGATGTATTATGGTGCTAGAAACTTCCAGCTTTGAAATGAGTACAAATTCTTTCCCTTGCAATCGTTTTTTACAAAATTACCACAGTTTAAATAATGGCAATTTTTACGAGAATCTGGTATTCCTTTATTACAAAAATGTAAAAATGACAATTAACAAAAATCAATGAAATTTTGTCCACTGTAAATAAAAATATGAAAAGTTATTGTTGAAAAACACTGGAAAACAATTTCGTCTCGTTCGATTGCCAGGAGAGTCAGCTCGAACGAGTCCAAATAAATTACAGTGGTGACAAGTGGTGGTGGTCAATATATGTCGAGACGTGGTGGTCGGAATTTGCTTCGCGGATTTTTTGCGAACTGAATCAATGGAGAATATTGGAAGTTGTTAGCCGAGTTCGCTGAAAAGGTCTTGAAAAATCGCTGAAATAATGGACAATAGAAAGGAGCAAGTAGTGGTGGTCGATGCATGTCGAGACGTGGTCTCGATTGTTCACCGGAATCACGATATTCCATAGCTATGTCGGTTCGATCCGCGCCGGGGGTGGAGGGGGTAGTCTCTGTTTGCGTAGATCAATGCGTAGAATGGGGAAAAAAGTATTTTGTGCCTGCAGTCTCAGTAGTGTAGATCAGTGTGCGGGGAAACGGAGATTAACGAGACATGGTCTTTCGCGATTCTGAAAGCTGATTATATATTTACCACAGACGTTTAACATAAACTGAAAATTGTTTCGACAAAAAAATTGTTTCGTGTGAACTGGGCTTAAGTAGTATTAGTCAATGAATAAATGCAGGGTCACAGAAATTTTTTTTTCTTGGTAAGTATTTTTTATTTATTTTCGGAAACCTGTTTTTTACTGTTGAATTGGCAGTATTTTTCTGTTCAAACAATTTTTAATGGAATTTAGAGGAGACATCTGGATAAATCAGTAGTGTAAATCAATTATTAGGCAGACACTTTCAGTTAATTTGCAATTAGTCCGTTCCACGAGAAGAGAATATTCAAATTCTTTCTGAATGTTTGAAATAAAATTTTGGAGCACATTCTTGTAATTTGGGAAAAGGAAGACAGTAGTATGAATCAAATATTAGTCAAACACGCCTAATTAATTTGTAATTCGTCGATTCCATCGAAACGGAAGATTCAACATTACTTAGGATATTTAAAATAATATTCAGAAGGATATTCTTACAATTTCCGAAACTAAGATCAGTAGTACAAAACAATGATTAATCGGACACACTTATTAACTTTGAAATTCGTCGACTTTATAGAATCAGAAGATTCAAGATTATTTAGGATACTTAAAATAATATTCAGAAGCATATTCTCACAATTTCTGAAAATAAGTAGTACAAAATGATGATTAATCGGACACACTTATTAGCTTTGAAATTCGTCGACTTCATAGAATCAGAAGATTCAAATATATTTCAGAATGTCAAACTAAAACCTCTTTATTTCCTAAAAAGAAAATCAGTAGTGTGGACCAGTATATGTTCAGCCAACAACACCCCAAAACGTTCAAGTACGAAATCCGGCTCCATCGATCACCGGATATTAAAATTACCGAAGCAGCCGTACTATTGCCTCTCATTAATCCTAACTGCAGCAGGCGAGGACATTTATTTTTCATACGCGAGCTCACAACAGAGCGAATTAATGAACCCGTTTAATTAAAACTTCAAATCACCAAAAATCAATGGCGCGGCTGCTGTCAGCTGTCACTAATAAGTAGAACAAGTGCGTCACATCATATATGAAGCTTCCTAGAGTTGGCAAACTCTCAAAATGGCTGCCGCACGAATTTTCACGAAATAAATACCACGAACATGCACTGAATATGCAACGTGCTCTTAGAGAAGAGCTCGAAGGATCTATGCAAACCGTACGCATTATGCAAACTGTGCACAACAAAAAATACTGTTTCGACGTGCACTCAAACACACACACACACACACACACACATATACAACAAGTATCCTAAAGAAAAAGGAACTAACTGATCTGTAAATATGAAACCGGAATTTACCATTTTCTTGTTTCAACATAAGTTTCAACATACAAGTTTCACACAAAAGCATAATTTTTAACAGCATAATTTCTAATCCGAAGAAATGGTAACCGTTTGTAAATGGCCACCGAATTCACAATGCATTGCGCGACCCCAAAAATTCCGGTTTCGTATTTACGTGCCCGTTAAAAAATTTTTTAGCATAATTTCGAAATGAAAAATGTTTCGAGACTTTCTCCGTCGACGTAGCACAGTTAGGCGAACCGTTCATAAACCTCGATATATTCGTGCAGTTTCTGGCGCGCGTGCTCCGTTCGAGCTTTTGTCGGATCAGTTTCCGGGAGTTGCGGCGCGCGTCTCTGCCGAACGTCGCGTCGTAAGATCATGGTTTCTCGAGGGTAATGCCGGTGGTGTCTTATGGCAGTCCTGAAGTCCCGACGATTTAGGTCGGCGAGTAACCGGAACGGAGAAACCGCTTTTGGTAACCAGGTATAATGGCGACGGGGAGGAGGGTGCAAAACAGAGGAACGGTTGACGATCAGGTTGGAAACGAGACCGCATATGTGACGTCTACGTAGCCCATTAACGTAACAAGTCGGCATAGTTGTGACGGTTACCATCCCGGAAATTATTACACCGACGGCGCTCGCCCTCGAATCACGTGGACAATTGTGCGGACTATCTGCAAACGGGAACGCGTGCCAAACTGCCTGGAATTCGGCCCTGGAAAACCCCGTCGTTTCACAGAGTTGGCTCTGTTGCGTCAGCAACGGACTTGCGTGCGCCACGTGTAACGGAATCGTTCACCTAAAGTCACCTAAAGCCTCCTACAGTTACCACGAGCCACCTAAAATCGTCTGGAATCACTTAAAATCGCCTTAAGCCTTCTACAGTTTCCCACGATCTCCTACAGTCTTCTACAACCAACCAGAACCACCGGAAAACACCTGGGCTGACTTAAAGTTACATATGGTCGACCACAGCAAACTATAGAAAGTCCTACAGTTGGCCAGGGGCACTTCAAATCACCCGAAAGAACCTGACGTCGTCTGAAGTATTCCAGAGTCTTCTGTAATTTTCTATAATTTTTTACGGTAACCCAAAATTGGTCTACGAATACCTAAACTTACGTAAAATTACGGAGAGTCAACTAAAGTCGCCTAAAACAATTTTTATAGTCTGCTACGGTCACCTAAAGTCAGCCAAAATAACCTAACATTTTTCTAGAGTCTTCTACGATTTTCTACAATTTTTTACAGTCACCCAAAATTCATCTAAAAATACCTGAACTTACGTAAAGTTATATACAGTCAATTAAAGTTGCCTAAAACAATTTTTGTAGTCGGTTACGTTCGCCTAAAATCATCCAAAAGAGCCTAACATGACCTAAAGTCTTCTAAAG
>CM052084.1:7507971-7525669 GCA_028453745.1 Agapostemon virescens
AAGAAACCAGTAGTGTAGATCAATATCTATTCAAAGAAATGGTATAGGTACGTAATTTAGTGTTCGTTGACAAAAACTTACCAGTTATTATCTAGTCTAGACAGTAGTATAGGTCAACTGTTAGTGATACAAGTAGTACAAATCAGTGTCGAGTCCACCAAGAGGTATAGATGCGTAGTTGAGGCTTCTAAAAAAGTAGTGTGAGTCAATATCTAGTCGAACAAGGAATATGGGCCGAAGCCTGATAAAACAAGTGATATAATCTAGTAGCTCAGGGTTTGTAGACAAAAGATACCAGTTATTTTCTAGTCTAGTCAGTAGCATAGGTCAATTGCTGATGACATAAGTAGTGTAAATCAATATCGATTCAACCAAGTGGTATAGATACGTAGTTTAGTGCCTGTTGACAAAAACCCACCAATTAGTATCTACTCCAACCAGTAGTGCAGGTCAATGATTCGTGAAACAAGTAGTATAAATAAGTGTCGAGTCAACCAAGTGATACAGCTACGTAATTTAGACTTGTAAAACAGTAGTGTGAGTCAATACCTAGTCGAACAAGGAATATAGATCAAAGCCTGATACAACAAGGGATATAGTCTAGCAGCTCAGTGCTTGTAGACAAACAATACCAGTTCTAATCTACTCCAACCAGTAGTACAGATCAACAATTCGTGAAGCAGTAGTATAAATAAGTGTAGAGTCAACCAAGTGGTACAGCTACGTACTTCAGACTAACAAAAAGTAGTGTGAATCAATATCTAGCCAGACAAGGAATACAGATCAAAGCCTGATACAACAAGGGACATAGTCTAGTAGTTCAAAGCTGGAAGACAAACAATATATCTAGTCTAACCAGTAGTACAGGTCAACCGTTGATGACACAAGCAACACAAATCAATATCTACCCAACCAAATCGTTACCGATAAATACCACCTCTTCCAAGTCTTACTAAAAATCAGTACCACTCACTGCCTCGCTGATCAAGTAGTATAAATCAAAGCCTGACGAAACAAGTAGTAAAAATCGTTGCTTCAAGGCTTCCAGCGAAACGTCGTCGTTCAATATTCCATCAGACAAGTAGTACAGATCAATTCCCGCTGAAACGAGTCGTATAAATCCGTACCAATCTAACGAAATACAATACATCAGCGTTACAAGAGCTACAAAGAAACGATATACCGTCTAACCGAGAGAGCAGACCAAATCGATCCTCGATCGAACGAGTAGTAGCAGTCAGCGCGTAGCCAGGCCGGCAGAATTGATCGATGTCGAATGAACCAGCCATTCGAAACGATCGTTCACCGAAACAAGCCCTCGCTCGTAGACCTCCAAATAAACCAGCACCACATTTCACCGTCCGAAACAGGCAAGCTGTCCCCACCTGAGGGTGCATCTCCACGAGCCGGGGTGATCGCCCAATCGAAACTCGCCCCAGAGTTTCCTGCCGAAGCTGTCGCGAGGCAAGAAAGACGCTTTGCCTCGTCCCCGAGGCGATCCGTCGTTTCCGGTTGCTTGTAATTCGAAGGAGCACCGTCGGAACCAAAATGGCGGACCAAAATGGCGGACCAAGATGGTGAACCAAGATGGTGAATCAAGATGGCGAATCATCGGCGACCGTTATTCCGGACGAGCGGAATGTCGTTTCGAACGCCGTGCAATTTCCATCGCGACGGATCGTCCGTGAGAATCGTCGGGGATGCACGTGATTGTTGGATACCTTCGCCGCGAGACACCGTGTCGTTTCTGATTGGTCCGGCGGAATTCGGTGATTGCTTTCCGATTAGAATTCTCTCCGGGACGAGGAAATGCAGCGGTATCGCTGGCGTGAGAATCGGACAACAGCGAGGATTCGGTGTTGTGCGATAGTTGCCCTATGTGCGAATCGAGAGACCGAACGCAGCTGAGGCTACACGTCGGCGAAACCGTGCGGAGAACGCTCTGCGGCGGAGACGCCGGGCGAAACGTTGCTGGAACGATCGAGGAAATCGGTTGTTGGACAATGGTTGATTTATTGATGCTGTGATCGACCTTCTTAAAAATTAAATGGCGGCTCCGATCGTTCGGAAGGGAGTCGATCCGTTTGCAGGAAGCCTGTTGGGGAGGTATATGTTTCTCACGGTTTTGAGAAAGGGTGTAGATGGGTGAGATGGTCGGAAATGCTGTTTGGTGAGTTTATGTGGATCTGTTTGATCATACCTCGATGAACTAAAAAATTTATATACCTCTGGTTAGTCAAACGATCCTCAAACCTCAATGAACTACAAGATTTATAGACATCTGGTTAAAGGGTTACATGGTGAAAATTTTACATGAAGCGATTTCCAGTTATACCATATCGAATGAGACAGGAGCCATTTAAATCGGCTGAAGGGCATTTGAGATCATCTTACGCGGCTGTACCCTTTAGCAAGTGCGAACCATCGAGTTTGTAAGGTTTTCGGTGATCGATGGGTACCGTTGCGCAATTAGCCGGAGAGAATGCGCGCCGGCACAGCGACGACAAGAAGAGGGACGATAAAGTGGAGCTACGTGGTCGGAGGAACCGGCGGCTATTGTTACCAGAGATGCTGGGAACGTTGCTGCGACCTGCGATTGGACATGCTGATTATTCGACTGGGAGATCTCCCCGGGGATTTGTCTGAACATTCGAGTCCACAGAGAAAATATTCCTTCGCTCGCGTAAAGATTTAATTGCACTACAATAAAAAGCGAATTGTGTCCTTTTCAATTGTATACGTATCCTTATTGCGTTGATAATACCTTACTGTTATTTACATATAACAATTAAATATTGATATAATAATCGAATATTTATAATTATATAATTGTATATATTTTATTAATAATATATAGTATTAATAAAACTAATATTAATAATATAAAGTATTATTAATAAAATTAATATTAATAATATACAGTATAAATAAAATTAATATTAATAATGTATAGTAATATTATTATATATTAATAATATTTTACATGTACAGTATTCTATTGATAATATATAATATGTTATTGTATTAGTAATATAATTAAAATATTATATTAATATTGTATAATAAGTATTATATTAGCAATATAATAATTATATCGTTATAAATATTCGATCACTACATTCGTAATATAAAAAGATTATTTTGCAGGCAAAATTGTCCGAACATTCCTCCAGATGCACTACTTCGTCTGACTATTCACCTACATTTTCTACTTGTCCGACTAAACCGCTAGACCAGCTACTCGACTGACCAGTCGTTTAGATGCACCACTCGGCCGACTAAAAGTCTAGCTGTACTACTTGCCTGACTAAATGCACGGCTCTACTACTTGTCTGAGAAAAGCATCGACACGTGCTACTCTTCTGACCAGCGATTCAGCTGTACTACTCGTCTGGGCAAGCATCTAGACGCACTCCGCGTCTGATCAATCGTTTACCTACACCGCTCGTCCCACCGAAAACGTCGATGTACCACCACTTATCTCGGCGTTCGAACCACCCCGTTCCCACCCCCAACCCCCAACGTTACGTCATTCCGAGCAACCTGTTGTCACAGCAGACTCTATTTAAAGCTCGGTGTTCCCTCTCGCCGAACATGCGAGCCGCTAATTTCTTTTTCGGCCCCGCTAATGGCTCCGCAAAAAGGGTCTCCCTTTCACCGGCCGGACGAACGCGCAGTATTCTGATCGATCCCATCGGAGACAAGGCGAAACCTGTGTTTCCAATCGCGTCACAGAGCACTTTCCCATCAGCTGGCGATGTGCGGTATTCGTTTCCGTTCTACCAATTCATGCCATTCGATTCCCCCTACCCATTCAGCTATTTCCCTTTTACAAGAGGTCGACCGGTGTACGGCAGGGGCAGGGGCAGGAGCAGTTGTATGGGGCTGGAGGGGGAAGAGGGGAAACCGGGGAAGGGGAGCAGACCACGTTTACCGTTCACGGCAGCGTTACATACACGTTCACGCAATGCGGCTCGATAGGAAGGTAATGGAAATTTCTACTATCCGGGGCCAACGAGATCCGCGATCGGAAAAAGCTGGGAGAGAGCGTACCAGAGAGCATGGGCTGTGTCAGAGATAGAGAGAGAGAAAGACACGCGGAAAATTAAATAGGGCCAGAACAAAATGGTCAGAGTGAGAAAGAGAGGCAGTGATAGAGAATGGGAATGGGCAAACCAGAGAGAGAGAGACAGAGTGAGAGACAATATAAAAGAGAGAGAGAGAATGGGGAAGAGAGAAAGTGAATAGAAAGGAGAGAGAGACAATGAGGAAGAGAGAAAGTGAACAAAAAAGAGAAAGAGAGAGAGAGAATGGGGAAGTGAGAAAGTGAATATAAAAGATAGAGAGAAAGAGAATGAGGAAGAGAGAAAGTAAATAAAAAGGAGAGAGAGTGAGAGAGAGAGAGAATGAGAAAGAATGTGATAAAGAAAGAATGAAATAAAGGAAAGAATAAGGAAAAATCAGGGAGAAAGAGAATGGGAAAAGTTTTGGGGGAGGGAGAGAGAAAGGGAAAGAGAAAGAGTGAGAGAGAGAGAGTAAGAAAATTAGAAAGAATGAAAAAGAAAGAGAGAGAGGGAAAGAAAGTAAGAAAATTAGAAAGAATGCAAAAGAAAGAGAGAGAGAGAGAGTGATACAGAAAGATTGTGATAGAGGGTGAATTAAAAAGAGAACCAATGAGAAAGACTGTGAGAGAGACAGACAAAGAAAAAATGTGAGATAGTGAGAGAGAGAAAGTGACAGAAAAAGAGAGAGAGAGAGAGAGAGAGAGAGGGAGAGAGAGTAAGAGCATAGGATAAAAGAAAGAGGAACTGTGTGTGTGTGAGAGAGACAAAGAGAAGAAAGAAGAGAGAGAGAGAGAGAGAGAGAGAGAGAGAGTGTGTAAGAGAGAAGCAAAACAGAGAACACTGCTATATGTCAGAGAAAGAGGGAGGGAATAAGAGTGTGTGTAAAAGAGAGGGAGAATAACAGAGGGAGTGTGAGGGAGAGAAAGATTATATGAGAAAGTGTGTGTGACAAAGAGGGAAATATGAGAAATGTATAAGAAAGAAGAAAAATAGGAGAACAGTATCAGAGAGAAGGAAACTATGAGGAGAGTATGAGAGAGAAGGAAAATATGAGAAGAGTATGAGAGAAACAGAGAGGGGGAGAAAAAATGTGAGAAGAGTATGAGAGAGAAGGAAACTATGAGAAGAGTATGAGAGAGAAGGAAAATATGAGAAAAATATGAGAGAGAAGGAAAATATGAAAGAAAGAGAGAGGAAGAGTAAGAGAGAGAAAGGAAATATGTGAGAAGAGTATCAAAGAGAGGGAAATTTGAAGAGAGTACGAGAGAGAAGAAAAATACAAGAAAAATATAAGAGAGGGGGAAAATATGAAAAGACTATGAGAGAGACAAAGAGGGAAACTACGCGAGATTGAGAAAAAAGGGAAAAGGAGCGAAACCGTGAGGGACGGAGGGAGTTACTGGAGGACCGTGTGATCTGCAAATGCGAATTCCGACCTCTGCCATCGAGTAGAATTTTGTGGGAGGGGATGGAGCGACTATTGGTAAATAAATGAAACGATCCCGCGCGCGCGCGCGTCGGTTTTTCCACCTACCAGCGTGTAACGCTCGGCTTCGAAAGCGACCCTAGTTCGCAATTAGCGAAAAATTGTTCATTTCAAACCGGTGTGTACTAGGTGTTTTAATTAAACGCCTTCCGCTTTGGTGTACACGACCGGAGAATTCGAAACGTGTAAGCCAGTGTTCGGACACTATTCACAAGGTATGTGGAGCGGGTAACAGCGGCAAGATGCCACGGAATATGGGGATCACGATCACGTTAAGTTTCACCGGTGTCGGGGTATCCTCTGCATGCGACGCAAACTACACCGAATGCCGGCGAACTGTTCGCCAGACACACTTGCGAGCTCCTTTGGGAGACATCGCAGCAGACTATGACTCGAATCCGTAATGAAAAGCTCGGGGCGAGCGGACCGCGGTGTACGGTCTTATCTGCCGTTGCTCGTGGTTCCTCGCCGAAGGCCAGGTCTCCACGAATATGATTTTTGGCAGAAACGGTGCTCCTGTAAACCATGCTCACTGATAAAACCTGAGAACTATGACAAAAGCATTCGTAACGCTCGGCCGCTGTTCCATAAAAATCACAAAAATTTACTTCGGTCGCATTTCCTCTGAATTTTAATACAATATTTAAATCAAGAAATCTGGAAATGCCATGATTCAATTTAATCGCATCTTCTGCGATTTTTATCGTAATATTCGTTTACCTGGTCTGTACAGGCGAGTACGTGCTCGGGAAAGTAGTACAGCTCGATATATTATGAAACAAGTAGTACAGGCTGGTAAATAGTCGGACAAGTCGTACGAACCAGTTCACTGTTGGAAAAGTAGTACGAGTTAATGCAAAGCCAGACAAGTAGCTCGAATCAGTGCAGTGTCAGATAAGTAGTACGAATCGGTGTATAGTCAGGCACGTATGTAACAGATCAGTATAATCAACCATGAATATATTGAATTCGCACAAACTCAACCAACCAGGATTATTTGATCTGCAGTCAAGTAAACAGTATGAAATATTATACATATATATAGAATAAAATATTTTTTATCATTTTCATACAATGAAGGTGTACATACGAAAATTCCGGTTTCATATTTACATACCTGGTATTGCTGGACAGTTTTTTTAATATAGAATTTTAATTGGACGAGGTTTCAAATTTTTAATTATTCTTGATTACTGTTTTCATAGTGAATTGTAGCTGAGCAGTTCTTTTTCACGAGGGAAAGTTGTTTAAATCGTTACGTTATCAGCGAAACGACAAAGGCGAGTACGTGATTGGAAAAGTAGTACAGCTCGATATATTGTGAAACAAGTAGTACAGACTGGAAAATAGTCGGACAAGTCATACGAACTAGTTCACTCTTGGAAAAGTAGTACGAATTAATGTAAAGCCAGACAAGTAGCTCGAATCGGTGCAGTGTCAGACAAGTAGTACGAATCGGTGTATAGTCAGACATATGATAGATCAGTATAATCAACCAAGTAGTATTATTTGATGTACAGTTAAGCAAATAGAATGAAATGTTAGATATGTGGAATAAAATATTTTTTATCATTTTTATGCAATAAATAAATATTTACATAACTGGTAGATAAAGAATTCCAGGGAATCGATTGCTATTTTACAATTTGCTAATTGCAATTGCTTGGGGATAATAAATTCTTGAAGTCGACCGTAGCAAAAAATCAGGACGCTCCACAGGACTGAGCTCGTTCGCGATCGTAAACCTCCTCGTAGGTGAGGAAGAGATAAACATCGCAAAGACACACGAGGGTTTTAATTAAACGGCCATTAACGCGAGAATCCGCAGAGAAGTTTGCAAGCGTAAAACAACAAATTCTTCTCGACGACCGAGTGAGGCCAGTTTCCTGGCGAGACGCCAGAGCAACAAATGCTACGTCTCCTAGAGACGGTTGGCGCCGAGCACCGGAAGCACGAAGGTCGAGTATAGTGACACTGGAAACCCCGGGATCCTAAGCGATTTCTCACTCGCCAGCCCTATTGTGTCTCACCATTTTCGACTTCGGTGCCCAGAAAATTCTGTCCCCTCGAAAATCTCTATTCACGAACATTTCACTTATTTTTTCGACGACATCCACACTTAAATATGACATTTTATTGTTAAGTTCAATGCTAATAATTTTGCAGCGATAATATTGTGAACGTGTTCGCCACATTCTCCCGAGTAAAATGAGTACCCACACGATAGGGTTCGAAGCGTGTTCGTGTGATCGAGTAATCCGCGATAAATGGCTGAAGCGAAGTCTCCCTTATCCGAACCATTCTTTTCTACGTTACTCAAACACGTTTTAAATACGGAAATGTGATCCGTATTGTGCCGTGTTTATACTCGTTTTACTCGGGAAAACGCCACGAATATAAATATAAATATGTGATACAATAATTGTTAACAATAAACATATTCATAGCACGTTTCAAGCTAGTAAAAACGATCCAAAATGTATCGTGTTGATACTCGTTTTACTCGGGAAAACGCCACGAATATAAATATAAACATTTGATACAATAATTGTTAACAATAAACATATTCATAGCACGTTTCAAGCAAGTGAAAGCGATCCAAAGTGTCTCGTGTTGGTACTCGTTTTACTCGGGAAAACGTCACGAATGCGATGACAGAAGTTTAACAAATAAATGATTAAAGATGAAGAAGCCCCTTTACAAATAAAGAATTTTTTTAATTATTTTCTGATGTATAAAATATGCGTATTTACAGTTCGAGGGTGTATTAATTTTTAGGAGAAGGTTGTTGCAGAAGTATGTTCCCAGTTTCCAGAAAAATCGTTTCACGCGGTGCAGGTTACAGCGCGGCGACTGAGCCGAGTCTGTCAATTCGTTCGTCAGCCGGGAAAGTGGATATCGACAGCGGCAGCGCTGTCGTCGCATATTGTCATCGGGAGTTAGGCATCCCGGGGACGATTTGACGTGGCACACCTGCGGCGGACAGTGAAACGATTTTCCATTGGCGGTTAAACGGAACGTTGTTAATTTGACGACCCGGCATCGACATTTTGAGCGGATCTCTTTTGTCGTCGGGCTGTTACGTCGCCGCATTTCGCGCTGAATCTGTCTCGGCAACGTCATTCGAAAACTCCCTTCGGAAACTATACAGGTAATCCACGTGCAACAGACTCTTTCAAACACATTATCTGCCTGCTCGAATATTCAGCATTCTAAATAGCGCGATATGTCGGCTGTCCCAGATAAATATTGAAAATCTGCTCTGGTAAAAATCAACGTGTCATTTGCCAGAAAAATTTACCGAACAGAAAACACCAGAAAAAAGTCGAATACGTAACCTATTATCGAAAAAACCATGCGGAACACAAAAATTAATTTAAAAATTCGTTGAAAGAATTTCTTAAATTTATATACTCGAAAAGTAATAAAAAGAATTGTGAGAATTTTAAAAATCCATCATTAAAAACATTAGGACTTTACGTATTCGGAAATGAATTAAAATATTCGTTATTGAAAAAGTGATGTGACTCTGTGTACCACAAAAGTTAATAAAGAAAAGTTGTGTATATATTCATGTACTCAGAAATTAATTTAAAAATTCGTCCACGAAAAATGATACGACTTTACGTAGCACAGAAATTAATTAAAAAATTTTATCTATTTATGTGCTCAGAAATTAAATTAAAAATTCGTTCAAAACACCATGTGACTTAATGTATTCGAAAATGAATTAAAATATTCGTTATTGGGAAACTGATGTGTTGTAAAAATTTGTTTAGTAGAAAACTAACGATCCTACGTGTTAAAAAATTAATAAATAAAATGACGTGACAAAGATAAATAAAAGAAATTCACTGAAAGAATTGTATGACTTTACGTACTGAAAAATTAATTTAAAATTTCTTGAATTAAATAAATTGCATGGATTTACCTGCTCGAAAATTAAGAAAAATATTTATGCTTTGCAGTTCGTTATGGCAATACGCGAAATGCATAATTTTTAGCGTAACCAATTCGACGGTTAATTAGGTTGGAGCGGCGGCAATTTGGCCATAATAACGCGCGTAGCAATTGTATCATTGTTTCCGGTTTCGGACGAAACCTTTCGGGAATCGGCGAACGGATGCATGATTGTTTCTCGCACCTGTCGCCCCCGGACACGGAGGTGAGAATGAAAATAGAGTGGGTGTCGGTGTGAAATTAATTTCACGCCGTCTACGTGGCTTCGCAAGCAAACGCGCGACCGTGGTGGGTCAAATTGAATTCGGCTGCATGGACGAAAGCGATAGCATGATACACCCTGTCGCCGGGGCTGAATTAAAACCGCCTTGTTTCTTTTACGGGCACGGCTTATCGCGTTATCATCGACGGGGTGGACGGGAATCGATTTACCAGCAGCAGAACCTTCTGCAATCTTTTTGCGAGACGTCGTCTGAGAACCACGGCCCATCAGCTGCACGTTTCGCACGATGCTAGACGCACGAGCTGATCCGATCCCTTCTAATCGTGAATTGGAGACGACTGACTGAATCTTGGATCTGACAGTTTTTAATTAATAATTTGTTAAGGGTTTAGGGTCGGTTACGGGGGGTTACGATGCCGTGTGGAACGGTGGGAACCTTGGTATTTACTGATCAGAAAGTATATGTGTGCTTCAGTGAGTAAATGGAAGACTATTTCCGTGTTTTTATATTTTATATAGGAGCAGTTGATATTTCATACTTTTCTTTATTTATGTAGCGTTGAAAATTACTGCTTTCGTATATTTCTATATTTCTGTAAATTCCTATAATTTTGCAATTTCTATATTTCTGTAAATTCTTATATTTTTGCAAAATTTCTATTTTCCTTCTGTGAATTTTTATAGTTTTGAAGGTTGTTATATTATTGCAAGTTTCTGTACTTTTGTAACATGCTATATTTTGGCAAAATTTCTACAGTTTTAAAAATGTCTACTTTCTTTTTGTGAATTTTTATAGTTTCGTAGATGACTATGTTTCAGGAAATTTCTGTATTCATGGGAATTCAATTAGCAACTTTGTTATTCGATTCGTAAACACAATTTGCTGCGTGCCATTCATTCAGAATACAGTTTGCTAGTTTGTTCGACTGGTGAACAAAATTTGTTGCCAACTATTCCTTTGGAGAAAATGTTTCTACTTTGTTAGATTCATGAAAATAATTTACTACTATCCATTTGGAAAACAATTAGCTGTTTCGCCAATCCTCAGAAAAATTATTTGCTACTTTGTTATTCGATAGAAAACGTTTGCTACTTGTTATTCTAATAGAAAATAATTTGTCACTTGTTTATTCGTAAAATAAATTAATTGCTACTTTGTTATTCAATTGGGAAATCATTTTGCTTCTTGTTATTTATATAGAAAACAATTTCGTTAACTTCTTCATTATCCAGGAAAATACGTTGCTACTTTGTTAGCCAGCAGAAATATATTTGCTACTTGTTTTTATAGTACAAAATAACTTAATACTATGTTATTCAATTTGGAAAATAAATTGCTACTTTGTCACCTACTACGAAAATAATTTGCTACTTTGTTATTCAGTAGAAGAATAATTTCACTGCTTTGTCATTCATTAAAGAAAACTTGATACTATTTTATTCAGTTAGAAAAATAAATTGCTACTTTGTCACTCACTACGAAAATGATTTGCTACTTTGTTATTCAGTAGAAAAATAATTTCACTGCTTCATCATTCATAGAAGACAACTTGATACTATGTTATTCAGTTAGGAAAACAAATGGCTACTTTGTAACTAGCTATGAAAATAGTTTGCTACTTTGTTATGCATTACAACAACATTTGCCTACTTTGTTATCCATTAGAACAATCGACTTGCACATGAACAAGTCTCCACAAAATACGTTGCCACAGTGAGCCACAGTGAGCGTAGCAAACGAAACCGAATGAACAACGTTGACAATGCTTTTCGTATAATTATTTCCTAATTGTGCGTTTTACGACCACGATAAAAGTTTCAGCAGGCCACAGGAAGTTTTGTGCCGTTTATTGCGTTTCTCTGATAATTTTCATACCGCAGGTTATTACTGCTCGGACTAAAATAGTGTTTAACTCTATTTCCTCGTAAGTTTGATGCAAATGAATTTATAAAACATAAATTCGAGTAAGCTTCCGCAGTGTGTGTGTGTGTGTGTGCGCATGCGTTTGTCTGTATATGTGTGTGGTTATTGTGAATGATATGAACTGCAGTGGCACATATCCAATAATAATTTCCCTGTAAATCCCTGCTATCTTTATTCTAGTTAATGTAACTTTTACCATGCTTAAATAACATATTATTATAATATGTTATTATTATCTCTGTATTTATTAACTGCAGTTCATTTGGCATAAATATTTCTCTGGAACAATTCGTGCAGCTCTCCAGGGGCGGCTGCATAGCTTGTGAAACATAGTATGATTTTGAATCATGCAATCACGTGAATCTACTGCATAAATTAAATTACACGTTTGACAAACTTCTATTATATTATTTATATTAATAACGTTGGCGACGTTATAGACACGTATTTTAAACATTACACCCGGACACAATGTTAACTTAACAAACACGATGAAAATAACGTAAAACGTACAGGGTGGTGTAATTACGAATAAAAATATTACAAAGTAATTGTAACGAATGAAGCGTACGTTCTGTGTCGTAAAAATTATTCAGACGAACTTCTGCTTTTAGGTCGACGCGACCCTTCAACCCTTTTTGCAGCAATGAATTTTTTACAGAACGAATTTTCATGGTAGTTACATTTTTCAAATAACTTGCACATGAGAGAGCTAATTATAATGTCCTTATGTCGTAATTAATTAGGATCTGGGTTAAACAATTCTGATGATAGAGCTACCAAGGGAATTGTTCGTTCTACATATTCATTAGAACTTGAAAGTAATCTACCCTCGATAACCTAAATTTTATGCTGATGCAACGTTACTGCTGCGATAGTCACAAATGTGATATGCTATCTCCGGTTTAATTGAAATTCTCTCAAAGATTCTGTGTTTTTAAGAATTTATTATTGGGGAACTAGATGATCTAGGGACAAAACTATTCTTGGAGTATAATCTGGCATGATTCAGCAGTGTGCATGAATTTTTGTTGCACTCTGTGTGCGATGGTTGTTATTGTAAATAATGCTAATCGTCTTAGTAACTTTCTATCAAACTACATGGAAATTGGTTAACTTTCGGAATTTATTACTGGAGAACTAGATGATCTAGGGACAAAACTATTCTTGGAGTATAATCTGGCATGATTCAGCAGTGTACATGAATTTTTATTGCACTCTGTGTGCGATGGTTGTTATTATAAATAATAATAATCGTCATAGTAACTTTCTATCAAACTACACGAACTTTTGGTTAGCTTCCAGAATTTATTACTGGGGAACTAGATGATCTAGGGACAAAACAATTCTTGCAGTATAATCTGGCATGATTTAGCAATATACATAAATTTTTGTTGCACTCTGTGTGCGATAGTTGTTATTATAAATAATGCAAATCGTCATAACAACTTTATATTAAATTACACGTAAATAGATCACCTCTGGGGATTTATAATTAGAAAACTAGATGATCTAGGGACAAAATACTTTTTGCAATGTATTCTGGCACAATTCTAAATCGTAGATAAATTTTCGTGGCACATTACCATTAATCCATTTATATAAATCACCAATACAGAAAATATTCAATTTAAAATGTACGTTAAAAATTATTTACTATAATTTGACAGTAAATAATTTGTAACAGCCACAGTTACTTAAAACTTTATTTAATTCTGTGCTGCATTCACGTTCACGAAGAAACGCAATTTCTGTACACTCCATTGGAATAATTATATCAGCACGAGAACGAAGTCTGTTGCGTTCGAAATTGTTGAAACTGTTATTCCGCCGATCAGCGTTATTGTCTGACAAATTTCCCAGCAAAAATGAGACCGGCTGGCAACCACTCTCTGAAAGTAATTATTAATATTTTCAATCAGTCCGATCAGCTGGCGAATTCCGAAGATAATGCACGCCGGTGCATAATGCAGATTTTAATGGCATGCCTTGTTTTCTTCCAATGTCGTACGACCACATTTACCGGGAACAATGGCGGCCATAATACACTCGATCACAAACACAAGATAACATTTTCTAAAGAACAATCGAATTGTTTCGTTGCATTATTTAATATACATGTATTTAACAATATTATAAATAATTCATCATATTTTACAATAAATATCCTTCTCCATAATTTAAATAAAATGAATCGTCATTCTCGTTCAACATTATATAAATTGTTAATCTAAAATTAACATAATATCAATAGGTGAACGCGTAGAGGACACGTGAAGGTCAACTTCATTTTTTTAAATCGGAATAACATAACTTTATATGAATTATGTAATAGGACGTTTTAGGGTATAGAGAGCAACTTGAGACTCAAGGTCATTCAAGGTCGTCGAATGGAACTTAAGTTACCTGAATAACTCCATTGCTGTTGATGATGGAAAAAAATGTTTCAAACGAAATTTGCTTGGTTTCGAGGCTGACATAATTCCATGTTATTATATATTTTTTAAGTGCACACGTAGAGGACATATGAAGGTCAACTTTGTTTTTCAAGTCAGAATGACATAATTTTCTATGGACTATCAAAAAGGACATTTTAGGGAACGTACAGGATCTACAATTCAATGTCGTTCAAGGTCATCGAAGGTCAACTACGATAAAAATTATATAAATTAAATATAACTAGATATAAAAATTCTAAATAATTACAGACCAAAAGAAATGATTCTAAGCTACAGTCTAAAATGAAAAAGGGAATTTAATGATTGCCTAATGTGAAAGTGGCTCACCATCATCAGCTTCTCGTACTCTTCCTCGATGACGGTGCCGTTGTAATATCGATTCACTGACTTGGTGTCCGGGTAATAAAATCCCCGTTTGCAAATGCATCTGTAGCTCCCACGACGGAAGCCGAGTCCGGGAATGGCGATGCACTGGAAACAACAATTATGCATTCATTCCTCAAACAATCTTGTGTTCTCGGTGCCTTGAAATTGTGTATCCAAGCCGCTGAATTAATTTTTCCAAACGAATTTACATGAGCAATCTTGTTATATACTTCTTCTTCCAGAAAAACGCATTTTCATTTATCTTTATTCATATCTTCAGCCGCTATTCATACTCCCTGGCACGAAATTGCAAATTCAACGCAGTCATTTCTGCGAATGCATTTATATTGAAAATCGCGTTAACTTTAAAACAATTTATCGCTCGCTTTCCGAAAAGCGTTGCCGGTTCTTCGAAATGCCGAAAAAACTAGCTAATTCTTGGAATCTTAGATCGACCGACTCGAAAAGAAAAATGGCGGAACGTTCGCTCACTTCCGTGGTCCGTTTCTTGCACTTGTCACTGGCCGCGAATATGTTCAGCTGCGTGGATCCAGGCGGCAACGGGCACTGATCTATGTCCAATCTGCGCAGATCTATGTCTATACCACTCGTGCCTCTGAAACAAAAATGGAAAACATATTCTAAAAAAAATCTGACAGGGAAAACCGCAATTCCCGAAACCGCTGAAACCGCAATTCCCCCGCAAAAAAATCGCGCAAAATTCCCCAGCATCGTGATTTCCGAAACAAAGCAGAATTTAATATTTCAGCGATTATTAATTGAAACGGAGTTCAAAATAGCGAATTTGTTACGTTAGGCTAATTCGGAGAAAGAATATCCATTTAGAAGAAAAAAGGGAAAAAGGAAAGAGAGAGAAATACTATCGTAGGATCCTTCGTTCGCAATGATTAAAAATTGAAATTCATTTTAAAAACGCTGGGAAAATAGTGGAGAATTCATAAGGGAGCGTAGGAAATTTAAATTTCCCGCGACCGGAAGTCGAGAATCAACAGAACGTGCCGGAAAAGTGGTTCGGCGCTTTGCAGCGAGCGAATTATATGAACAAACATAAGTTAGCAGCCCGCCGCGGAGGAATGAGACGTCATTATGACGTGTTGAGCTAATTTCATGGAACGACACGCGCTAATGAGGCTGTCGACTGCATTTCGGGCACGCATAATTAATTATATTCCATCCACGCGAGACAGTATCAGTTTGAATCGTGTCAATTGCGAGACGACGTTCTGCTAAACATTCTAACAGACGTTGTCGGGGAATTTCATGAGAAATCGTCCGAGCTAAGATCACTTAACCGCAATCAAATATCAATTAATTTTCATTAGAATTTAATGGCGGTCGGCCCAGAAAATGTCGGATATTTTTGAGATGGTTCCTGAGATCATTTGAAGAAACTTTTTCCTTCGCGAAAATGTCGTAGGTGGCTCGGTTTAGAAATTATTAGCGAAAAACGTGGACCAATTAGAGCGTCTATGGAGCGAGACAGTCGCGCTCTGATTGGTCTAGATTTTTCGTTAATAACTCCTAAATTGATACACGTGTGACATTTTCGTAAAGGAAAAAGTTTCTTTAAATGATCTCAGGGAATCACCTCTTTTAAGGAGATACTAAATTGTTGGAACACCCGGTATACTATGCACTGATGGTGCAAAATCCCTAAAACGTGACAATATGTACTTTATTTAATAGAAAAGCTCCAATGGAAGCAAGAATCATAACCTAATACTGAGAACAACTGCGATACGCAAGGTGTCCCAAAAATTTTAGAAGCCTCGAAAGGAATGATGCCTGAAGTCATTAGAAGAAACTTTTTCCTTTGCGAAAATGTCGTAGGTGGCTCGGTTTAGAAGTTATTAGCGAAAAACGTGGACCAATCAGAGCGTTCCCGGAGCGAGACAGTCGCGCCCTGATTGGTCTACGTTTTTCGGCCAGAACTCTAAAACGGAGGCTCGTACGACATTTCTGCAAAGGAAAAAGTTTCTTAAAATGACCCCAGGAATTATTTTCTTCAAGGAACACGAATATTTTCTTTCTGGAAGAGTTTTCGAGCTGTAGTTCAGATCCCAGAGCAAAATGAAGAGCTCTAATAATTCCTAATAGACTTTCGATTCCTGTGTCCCATTAACCTCATCATTCGCACACCCTGACTGCCAACGGAGTTCCATACTGCCAACTAATGGTCCCATTGGCGTGGCTGTCCATTTTTCTCATTCCACTCGGCGTCGCCATTAAAATAGCATTGCTGCTAATACGATCACCGGCACCATCAACTTCTCCATGGCACAATTAACGCTTCCATCAATACCGAGTCCATGCCCGATGGTATTGCGATGCATATTGCACTACTTCCGCCATTAGCGCGCTCGCCACCAGCGTCTTGTCATTAGCGACGTGAACCATGCATCTTACAAAGGGAACCAAATCGATCCAACCGCGGCGCGTGACTCCCTTGTCCCCTAAACTGCTGTTCCAATCCGGTTAGGTGTATCGAGCACGCTCTAATCACTGACAATTATCCACAGCCTGTGTTTGCGTAGTTTTCTTAAGGGGCAAACTGAGCTGGAGGGGCCAGTTGCTGCGGGCCAGCGAATTATTGTGGCCGCTGTTTACGTTCGTGCATAATTAACTTCGCGCTTATTGTCACGTATTGTTACGCGAAGTCGCCTGGCACGCGTTAGGACTTCGTTATATCTCTCTGTTTTAGGAATGCGACTGATTTGCTTGAACAAATCATGCAAGTCTCTTTGGACCAGTGAGATCTCGAAAAATAAACGTCAGTTTGTGGTTTGGACAGAAACAAGTGATAATTCAATCAAAGAATAATCAAACGATTCTCAAACCTCAACGAGCCACAACATTTATGTGACTCTGTTTAAAGTTCAACAAACCACAAAATTTATACTACCTCAGTTTTATTAAACAATCCTTAAACTTCAACGAATCAGAAAATTTATACACCTCTCTTCAAACCTCAACGAACCACAACATTTATACACCTCTGCTCAGGCATCAAGGAACCACTAAATTTATACACTTGTGTTCAAACCTCAACAAACTACAAAATTTATACTACCTCTGTTTAATCAAACAATCCTCAAACGTTAACGAACCACAAAATTTATACACTTGTATTCAATCCTCAACAAACTACAAAATTTATACTACCTCTGTTTAATCAAACGATCTTCAAACCTCAAC
>CM052084.1:7535471-7547460 GCA_028453745.1 Agapostemon virescens
TCTGACTTGAATATTTTTAACCGTTGCTTGATCTGATTGCTACTTTGGTTGTGAATACTAGTAACACGTAGTACTACGTTTATTCGTATTTGTTGGTTCAATGGATTATCAAAGACAATTTATTAAGACAGTTACTTAATCGTAAGAAACGTAGTACTACGTTCTTAGACATTCATCTGTTAAAACACTTTGTGAATATTCTATGCAATAATCCCATCTGACTTGAATATTTTTAACCGTTGCTTGATCTGATTGCTACTTTGGTTGTGAATACTAGCAACACGTAGTACTACATTTATTTATACACGTAATACTACGTTCTTTACAGTTGTTGCTTCAATGAGGTGACGAAGCCAATTTGTTAGGTCAATGCAAATAACCGTTATGAATTTAAAGAACTTCTACTGTCAGTTTTAGTTACTCAATTGCAAGAACACGTAGTACTACGTTCTCAATATTCTCAGCTCCTGAGAGACATCGAAGAACATTAAGTAAAGCGATCAAAATAATAATCGAAATAGGTATAACAAGTTTGTTTTCGCACTCCTCAATTACTCTGTCGTGAAAGCACGTAGTACTACGTTCTCGCCATTCACGGTATCTACGAGATTGTGAAAGTAATTAATAAGGACAATCGAGATAGTAATTGAAATAGGCATGATGAATGGTTTTCTTTATTCTCTAATTACTCTGTAGCAAAATCACGTACTACTACGTTCACCCCAAAAGGTATCCCTAGTAAATACACGAACACGATTGTCAACATTGAAATCAAATATTTAGAGGCTTTCTCCTCTTCAAACAAACCAGTCATAAGTCAACATGCACAAAACGTAGTACTACGTACACTGTCGTCCTACATTATAATATTCGTCCACGCTGGACACAAAGCGAAGCAATAAACAGCACGCATTCGATAGAACGACGATGGAATAATGGAAGGTAACGTTGTGCCGACCGATGTAAATCGAAAACACGTAGTACTACGTTATCACCGTCAATTGCACCGTTAAACCGGCCCCGATATTATGAAACGCGCGCGTCGGAAAAATTGCATGCATTACAACACCGGGCACGTAATATCGCGTTTACGTTCCCGCGGCGCGCGAATCAAATCACGTAGTAGTACGTCATCCAGCCGGTGCCATTGGGGAGAGATATTTTTCCCGGAGATATGTACGAGTTTCGCGGAGAACGCGGTTTCCCCCCTGAACCACCCCACCGACAACAGCTTCCCCTTCTTCATCACCTTCTCACCCCCAACCCTCCCCTCCACTCCCCCTGCCATCGCCGTTACGGTCGTCGTCGCCGCTGCCACGTTTAATTTCGCCCGGCAGCTCAGTTTTACGGAGAACGTGATAAAAGGCTGGCCAATAAACCAACCCGGGACGAATGATCTCGGCGACCGTACGATTCCATCAACGATCCCATCCGGATCTTTTGCCGCGAATCGTCCTGCCGCGGCGTTGCGAAATGGCCGATTCCCCCCTCTCCACGAAATATCAGCACGCTTTCGTTTTACTCGTGATAAGCCACGCGATAAACCTCTTACAGTTTCTCGTGTTTTTAGGTTAGGTCCGAAATGCGCGTATACTGGGTGTCTGCTTGTCGTGATCCGACGGAATGTCTTGTTTTTACGAAAAGGAAAACGAAAATCTCTACCCTAGAGCATTTGTTAATTATTATTTAAAGTGATTAGTATTTTAAGTAACCACTTAGATGCTGTTTTTTTTTATTATATTCTTGTAGAGCATGCGACGACGAATCCAACGAATACCATGAGCATACCATTTCGATCATTCGGTTTCGATATATCTGTGTCTGAATGTTAGCATGATTAAATGTTTCAGACAAACTTATCTTGAGATTAAATAATCGAAATGGTGTGGTCATGGTAGTCATTGGATTCGTCTCGCCGTGCTCTGTAAGGTTATCGAAGAGGATATATAGGGTGTCTAAGAAAAATATCGACGATCTTGGGAATGTTATTAATAAATAATTTTAAAATTGAATATAGTAGGAATGGTATCGTCATGGTAGTCATTTTACCCTCTAGTCATATCGTCCTTTTACGCTCTACAATAGTATAGCAGAAAATTCACAAGATTTCGTTAAAAAATATATATCAATGTTCTTGAAACATTATTAATCTTGTACATACGCTAATTACTTTCGCATTTAATTACAGTCAAGGGAAATATAAAAATTGTGCCATAGGCGAGCCTCGCGTTTGCAGGAAAGGGAAGATATAAAAATTATGACAAATAGCACGGTTCTTTGATGAAATATTGTAAAACGTGATTACAAATAAAATACGATCCGTCGCAGCGAGCTTCGTGGAATTAAACTATTTCGCAATCGCGACGGATATTTTCGCGTTTGTGAAGTCGCCGAAGCAAATCGGTTTCCGTTTTAGCATCGGACACGTGTCCATTGGGACACGTTTATTATTTATCCGCGCCTCTGCGTCAGCGACGAGAGATCAGGACAGATTACGAATATAGCATGGTGTAAATTTTTTCCCAAGCTGTTCCATCAATACTGACCGAAAGATCAAGAAACACTTTCCCAAAGAATTTCCACTATTAATAATTATGTTTTATTTCAATATTAAACATTATTATTATTATTTGTTCTAAACATTAAACATCATTTCCTAAAATCAAGCTTATATATTCATTAAATTTGTAATTGCTCGATTTTACTATTGTGTTCAATATTTTTCCATTTTAAGAACGTAGTACTACGTGTTATAAATGTTAAGTACTAAAACATCAATTTCCACTGAGAATGTTTAAACAATCTCAAATTATTACGGTGCGCAATATTTATAAAATTTCTCAGCATCTTTGCCAACTGAGAACGTAGTACTACGTGTTTTAGTATTAAGCACTGGTACTTCAATTTCAGCTCAGACTAGTAAAATATTTAAATATTTGATTTTAGTATATGGCATTATATTTAGAAAGTTTCTCGATACCAGATTAAACTGAGAACGTAGTACTACGTGTTCCAAATAATAAATACTGGAACTTCAATATTCACTGAGAATATTTAAATATTTAAAATTATTACTGTGCGTAATATCTAGAAACTTTCTCGTTACCTTGTTCAACAGAGAACGTAGTACTACGTTTCATAAATACTGATCTTCAATTTGAACTGAAAGTAAGCATCGATAGATTTTGTTAATCACTACGCTAGATATTCATTAAATTTCTAAACAGTTTCGCCAACAGCAAACGTAGTACTACGTTGTCTAAATATTAACCACTGATACTCAATTTAACCGACGAATAGCCAAACGCTATTTCATTTCATTATCCATATCAACGTTCCTAAAATCTCCCGAATAGCTTCTCCGAACGTAGTACTACGTTGTAGATCTAATTATGCAGCACTGAAACTACAAGGTGACGAAACTATGCACCGTTGCTCCCTTTAGAAAGTCGAAAGGTGTTGCCACAACGAGATTCTTCTTAACAAAATCACGATTACGTCTGAACAACGGTTTTTTTCTGCTCTATTAATTGCAGTTATTCAGTATTCTTATCGGCGATCATAAAATCCATACTAATCCAGTGAGAACGAAGGTTATCAACAGCTTTTATTACACCACGCCCTAGCAGCTGATAATGTCACAAGAATTTAATTCCTGATTTTCTCAGACGGCTAAGTGCAGGGCAATAGAGACGCGGTATAATTAAAAACGGAACGATAAGCGAAAATAGCCATACCGAGGCACACATACGAGCCATTAGATTCTCATTACTAGAGAAAGTCATCAAAGCAACAGTCACTCGGGCATTCGCGTCGTCCGGACACATCCCCTCGCACCCCTCTGCCAATGGAAATCTGATTTTTCCGGAGAACCCCTCCGCCCCCTCAGCCCCTGCTCGTTAATTGGCTTGCGTGTCAAAGTGGAACATGACAAGCCCCTCGCAAAGGTCCAGGAGACAGACCCTGGCACTAAGCGAGTTACCTGTTATGAGTTACCGAGAAAATTTCAAACAGAAACCAGGTAATTCGGCCTTCAGAGCAGCCGGCCACATTTCCGGTAAGTTGTGCAACTTGTCGACACAGAATTAACGCTTTTGAAGCATAATTTCGAAAAAGTTTCACGGGGATACGATTCCGCGATGAAAATCGAGGAAATAATGTAGAAAACAGTTTTTAAGTACGACGCTTAATTACCGAGATAAACGAGATTCAAGTCGATCGCCACACGCCAATGGGGGCGCGCACAGTGGCGCCAGCAGCGATGCCGCGGCCTACATATTATATATGTATTTATCGGTTTTTCGTGAAAACGGAGCGACGTAGAGAAAAATGACACTGCACGTTTTCGATGCATTTTCTCTCGAAGAGGAGAAAATTGTCTTTACAGTTCCATTTAGTTAACCGGATATTGAATTATTTACAAGAATGTATAATAACAGTGAAGTGTGCTGTCGTGTTCCAAATTTTCCAGCTGGTAGTTTTCGAAAACAGTGGAACGTACAAGGAAATGTCACTGCACGTTTTCGATGCATTTTCTCTAAAAAAATCCAAAACTGTTTTTAAAGTTCCATTTTCTTGACAGGATACTAAATTATTTACAAAAATATTCATGTATAATAATATTGAAGTGTACTGACGTGTTCTAAATTTTCGAGCTGGCATTTTTCGAAAACGGAGGCACGTACAAGAAACTGTCACTCCACCTTTTCGATGCATTTTCTCTCAAAGATTCCAAAACTGCTTTTAAAATTCCATTTTGTTAACCAAGTACTGAATTATTTACAAAAATGTTCATATATAATAATATTGAAGTGTACTGACGTGTTCTAAATTTTCGAGCTGACATTTTTCGAAAACCGAGGCACGTACAAGAAAATGTCACAGCACACATTCGTCGCAGTTTTGCCAGAGCAATTCGATACCCGTCCGAAAAATCGCTTCGCTGTTGCGGATCCGGAATTATTCGCAACAAAGTCGATGCAGAACCAGTAGAGAGATCGTGAATCTTCCTTTTGTCGACATTCCATCCGCTCTTGAAGTATGAATTCGCCAGTCTCCAGCGAGTTCACGCTTTGCGGTCCACCACAGTCCTTTGTCGTCACACCTATCCCGACGTCACGGTACGTCGACGGAGTCGTCATGCCTACTGCAACGTTACGGTCCGTCTGTAACCCCCGCACGACCGTAACGCAAACTACCTGCCCCTAATAAAAATCGCTGAAACGTCCCCGCGATTTTAACAATTCCTTTTCGAGTTACGATGAAATTATCGGTCACAGGACGGGCAATTTTTTTATTCAACGGTGCAAATGCTTTCTGTGCGATTTTGCTATTCCTGTTTCGTTGCCTGCGAAAATTCCAAAGGAAATTGTACAAGTTCAAACGACTGTAGAATGTTTAAAAAATTTTTTTCGGTTTTTGTTTCGATGTTATCTTATAGAACGAGATCTCTCCTTTATAATGACGTATAAAAAGTTGATCTACGATTTTTTTTCGCAGTTTTATAGGCGATATGTTTGCACAGTAACTTGGCAAATAAAGGATTATCTGCATGGAAAGTTGACGATACTCAATCTGCTATAAAACCGTAAAAAAATAACCTACAATGATCTACCTGGGCTCATTTTAAAGCTTGGAGCTTCCGCTTTAAAATTCTTGCATTAAATTTTTTAAAAGAGCCGAATTTTCAAAGATTAAACATTTTTTCTCATGAAGTCACGCGAGAGACTGAAGTCGGCAATTTTGAAAATTGTGCAAGTTCAAACGACTGTAGAATATTCCACAAATTTTTTTCAATCTTCGTTTCGACGTTATATTGTAGGAGGAGATCTCCCCTTTGTAATGACGTATAAAAAGTTGACCTACGGTTTTTTTCTCGGAGTTTTATTGAAATCACAGGGTCAAGTGTTCCGACATCATAGATAACCTAAGATAAGTAATCCGAGTTAATTGATATATTTCTGTGTAAAATAAAAATATCACAAAATAAAGAATAAGAATGCTACCAATTGGTAGTCGCTTTTGGCACTCGGCGAGCCTGTTAATCGGACAATTCGGATCACTTTTGCAGACGACAGCATGCGAAAAATTCTGGCGGCAGCAACTCGTTCGTCGCGTTTCGAAATTGGCAATCAGCACGAGATCAACGCTCGATCCTTCACGTTAGATCTTGATAGATGTGTTTACCCGATTTCGGGTGTCTAAAGTGTCGATTTTTTATTTTTTTTTTGGTTTCCCTAGAGTGTCCATTGACGGGCGGTTTTACGAGCGCGATAAAATTTTCGAGCCGATAAGCCGACGATCTCCGATAACCACTGACAAGAACGCCAGTCCACGGCCACAATCGGACGACGACACCCGTGTTAAAAAAACCGGTTCCGTCGAATATCTGTCTGCTGGAACTCAGTGAGAGGACTATAATTAACTTGATTTTCCACCGCGAATTTCCAAATCTTCGTGGGAAACTCCGGTAACCCTGACACGCTGACACTGTCGAGGCATTGAACTGCGACCGATGCAATTTGGCCATTATTTCGCTGAGAACAAGGTGGGATTTATACTGATTTCATAAGATTTTTAATACTATAACTACCCAACGACAAATCCAACGATGTACATTGCTTGGTAATAATAACGAGACTGCATCTGTAAAAGTTTATATATAATTTATTCAAATTAAAAATAATTGATTATTTAATTCTTGTTGTGACATGTACGTTATTAAAGAAGTACATGCAAAAATTTCGGGTCAAAATATTTTTATCACTTCAATAATTGCGAAGGAAAAATTTATACAATTTAATTTTTCAAGTAAATATAATTTTCAGAATTTTAATAATTGCAAAGGAAGCATGTCTTGAAATTTTATTGTGGTGTGATTTTGTAGTGAATATTTCGGTGTAATTTATAACAAATTCTGTGGCAAATGTTTACATTAATTTTTCAAGTAAATATAATTTTCAGAATGTTAATAATTGCAAAGGAAGCATATCTTGAAATTTTATTGTGGTGTGATTTTGTAGTGAATATTTAAGTGTAATTTATAGCAAATTCTGTGGCAAATATTTACAGTAATTTTTCAAGTAAATATAATTCTCACAATTTTAATAATTGCAAAGAGGATAATTGCACTGGATGGATTTCTTAAAATTTAATTATGGTGCAATTTATAGTGAAAATTCAAGTGCAATTTGCAGCAAACATTCAGGTGTAATTTCTAGTAAATCTTACAATAAATATAATTCTCACAATTTTAATAATTGCGAAGAAACTAATTGCAATGTAGGCACTCCTTAAATTTTAATTATCCTGCAATTTATAGTGATCATTCAGGTGCAATTTTGTATTAAATTTTGTAGTAAATATTTATAGTGATTTCTTAAGTGAATATACTTCCCACAATTTTAATAATTGCGAGAAAACAAATCGCATAGGAAGCATGTCTTAAAATTTGATTGAGGTGCAATTTATGCTGAATATTCAGGTGTGATTTATACGAAGCTTTGCGGCGAATATTTACAGTAAATTCTATAGTAAATATTTATGGTAACTCTACAAATAATTTACCTCCCTATTTCGCTGTAATTTATGCCGTCAGATTTATTACAAAGGTGTGCAGTCTAAACGCAATTATGTCACAATAATAGTGTTGCGCAGAAGGAAATATAAACGCATCATTATTAGCATAAATTACTAACAAATCTGCAGGCCCGTGACACGCAAACAGCATCGTTTAACAAATTCGACAGACCACGATGTACCAACATCATTTCCGAAAGCAGTTATTTGAGGATATCAACCGTTTGCCTAATTTCGCGCGTAATTCATAAACACGCTCGAAACCGACAAAGTGATGACTTAAACCCCGCCCAATTACGTCCACACTGTACCAAAAGAAATCCAAAAAACTGCATCGACAGTCTGCCGAAACCAGTTTCGAGCACACAAAAAAATTCAGGAATCGTGTTCGCCTCTCTAAAACCTCCGAGGAATCTAATATTCGCATAACTCATAAATAAACATGAGGCGAGCGAAGCGATGACATAAACCCCTCCTCATTTTGCAATCATTATACGTATACTGAATTTAAACAAGATCTGCGAGTCCAGTGCCGAGGAATGATCGATTTATCGTCGAATCACAACGAAGCATTTCTTTTCCAGAAAAGCATCCAGTGATCGAACGGCGTGGAAAGAATGGCGGACAAAGGATTGACAGTGGACGAACAAGTCTTGGAAGTAGAAGTCTTTGAGCCTGCTGTCATGAAGGTGACACATCCCGCGATGAAATGCATCATTAATCCCCCCATGAGAAAAAGCGGTGTGAAACATATAAATGGCGTTCCACATAGGCAGGACCAGACCGGCAAATGGAGGCCGGTAATTAATACAAATGACGATGAATGTTGATGTTCATATATCTCAACCCTTTGCACTCGAAGCTGTTTTAAATTCAACGGCCAAGGGATTTTTTCTGACCTAGAATATTTTCACTCTACACGATGTATTGGACAGTTGGAAAAGTGTTGAGAAAGTTTTGTCGCTAGATGTTGTTCGGTGTCATTTATCGAGCAACACTAATCAGATTTCGTCATACCGACGCGCATTCGAGAGGTGACGTTTCAGTCGACAATTTTCATGCAGACAGTTTTGCATTTCGTCGATCGTGTCGAAAGTAATGTTAGAATGTAAAAAGTGTCATGTAAACGTGTAATGTAAAAAGTTGGATTCGAAAAAGGACTGTGAAAATCACTCGGACAAAAATGGCAAAGGATCATAGGTAATACATGGCCAATATATACTTGAATAAAATTCATTTTGAATGAAATAAACATTTAATAAAAAATTGACAAAAATCTGGCAATTCTTCTCCGACTATCCAGTATATGCAATTTTGGAGAATTTTTAACAAAGAAAACTATCGAGCCCACTCGTTTTAAACTTTGTCGTAATATTCACCAATCTATAGAAAGTAGAAACGATTTTTTTGTGTCCAGGATTGGGAGTCTAATCTACCAAAAATGGCCATTTGACCAATTGTCATAGACAATAATGGCCAATATATACTTGAATAAAATTCATTTTGAATGAAAGAAACATTTAATTAAAAAATGGCAAAAATCTCTCAACACTTTTTCCGATTATCTGATATTTCATCTAAAGCATACAAAATTTGTTTATTATTCATTTTTTTAAGATTGTTATAAACAATGCTGCAGCTATTTTCAATGGTGCCCGAGAATAGCCGTTGGAGTGCAAAGGGTTAATGCTCGATATAGTTTAGCAAATATGCAATACTTAATAGTTTAGTAAGTATTTAATTGAAAAGTAAATTGTAACGATTACGAATCTTTGAAAATGTAAGCAAATAAATAATTGATGGCTTTCGATAGTAAATTAATTTTTAGTCTAACTTGAACGGTTTGAAAATGGACCACAATGCATCTTGATAAATTTGTTTGAATCTAATGTAACGATCACAATTGAAATAATTCGATTAGAAACGATATAAACATCGAAATAAAAAGACAAGCATATAAATCAACTAAAAATTGAACATTTATTAAATATATAAGTCACATATGTATCCATCTCATAAAACATTGCATCCTGAATCGCTGTTCTTCAACAATTAACCATCAAAAACAAGGCTGGAAACTCCTGAAATGAAAAAGAAAACGTTGCAATGCGTGCGAGGAATGATTAATTATCGGTGTTGTTTTCATATCTAAAATAACTATGTCGTGTTTACGCTAACACGTCGTGTTCATATATCAATGCGTGAATGATCGATTGGCTATGACGTAATTTCTATCACTTGTCATCGAAATTATCGTTTCGTCGTTAATGTAGATGTCGCGATCAAAACGTTCCTGCAATTTGTTACGTTAATCCGTATCGAAACGATCGATTGAGTCTTCGTGTAGAATTAATCGTTAATCGATCAATAGATAAATGATCAGTCAATTATTAGCCCTATCTTTTAAACTGATTCATATAAAAGCAAACAATATTCATTTAAAATTAATATTCAAATAAAATTAATATAAAAATAATGAATTAATTCTCCACAGAAAATCGTATATCAATTAATGCAAAAATAATCAGTTAATTATTCACACAATTTTTTAAACTGATTCATATAAAAACAAAGAGTTAATTATTCTTTTAAAATCATATATCAATTAATCTTTTATAAAATTAATTAATTCTTCACAGGAAATCGTATATCAATTAATGCAAATGTAATCAGTCAATTATCAGCACAATCTTTGAAACTAATTCATATCAAAACAATTAACTGATTGTCCATCTAGAACAGCATCAATTAACTTTCCATATAAAATCTAAGTAAATACGAAAATAAGCAATAAATACTGAATAAATAAATGTAATTAAAACTACCTTATACAACATACCAACAAGAAAACAACTAACAATAATTAAAACAATTCCACCCAACAAACGAACCCCAAAAACCATCTCTGAAATGACTGTATCCACATTTGATTATCCTTCGACTCACAAAATCGCGAAACACCGCTGCGACAAGAGACGATCCAACCTCTCTACTCGAGAACACTATACCAAATCATGCAGAACATTCAAGGGGACCGGCTGATCGTCGTTACAAGGTCAAACATTCTAATCAAATCCATCGTCGGCCAAGTGTAACGTTATCGGAACAACCGCGAGCCCTCGGGCCATCGATTCCCCATAAAAGAACCGGTAGCAGGATGCGAAGTTAGGCGACTCACCTATCCTAATCCAACTTAAGCTGAGTGCGACAATTGCCGGCCTGGTCGTGTTTCTGACCCGAAGGACACGGCCTGATAGGCACGGCTATGATGTCTGGATAGGACAGTGGCCCAGGCGTCGTAGACGTCGTATCGTAATTCGCATAACCATCGTGGTCCATGATCGAAGGAGGAGGAACCAGTCCGATATAGTAGTCGTCGACGGGCAACGAGACGACGCTCAGCGCCAACGTCGTCGCGAGGACCACCGCGAACGCGTATCTCATTTTTCCTCGACGGTTCGAATTTTTCTCCGCGAAGTGACAGCGATCAACTGATCCGAGAGGATACCGACGGTGGCTCTTTAAGTATCGCCGGGCCGGTCGGTGATGTCATTGAATCATTCGCAGTTTCGATCGGCATCGGGGAAACGAGTCGGACAGGTTGCAGAAGGGATCGATGAAGATCGCGTGATTCGTTCGCGGGTAATCGCCGGAAATTATGCGTGTGGATATGCTCGATGCCGATCGAAGCGATAAGACGGTGTAGGGGAGAGAGACCTTGCCTCGATGATTTCTTGACGCCTGTAACCGCGCGCGGTTACCGTTAGCGATTATTTATTGGCGAAGGTCGCCGGGGTTACCTTCGCCTTGCCGGAGAGGACGCCGGCTACGAATAGACTCGACGAAGGAAGCACGGTTTTCATCCACGGGAACTTATGGTCCCGGAAATGTTTTATAGGAGTACAAATAAGTCCTCGCCGGTTGAAATCGGATAAGCTAATGGGCAAGTTGAAACCGGCTGAGACACGATATCGTAAGACGTTGCACATATGTGTTTGGAAATTTGGAAAGTTTTATTCTTGTGCGAACCGTCATCGAAATCATATTATTGTATTAGAGTGAGTCACTTTAATATTCGGACACTGTAGAATTTTCACTTTGTCACATTGTAATTTTGTTCACGATGAAGAAAGAAAAATTGATAGTAAATTACATTACTGTGTAGTACTGAACCAGTCAAAATGGCGGCCCCTAATCTTTTCTGTCGCAATTACCAAAAATATAAAAATATTGATATTTGTATATATGCAAATATTATTATTAATATTATATGTTAATATTATTTATATTTATATTGCATTCTAATGTGTTGTATTGTATTCTAACATATTATACTACATTCTGTTATGTTTTACTATATTCTGGCATATTATGTTATATTTTGATATATTATACTATATTCTACCATATT
>CM052084.1:7547860-7568130 GCA_028453745.1 Agapostemon virescens
CAAAATATCATATTAAATTCTGATATATTTTACTATATTCTGGTATATGGTGTTATATTTTGATATATTATACTATATTCTAGAATAGTTGGTTATATTTTGCTATATAATACTATATTCCGGTATATTGTTTTACATTTTGCTATATTATGCTATATTCTTGCATATTATCTTATATTTTGTTATATTATACTGTATTCTGCCATATTGTCTTATATTTTGCTATATTATGCTATATTCCAACATACTTTATCACATTCTGATATATTACACTATATTCCGTCATATATTATTATACTCTAATATACATACAGTTTCCTCTGAAGATTCTAAAGATAATCAAACCAGATACAGTCATTAAAGCTACCATACAAAAAAATAAGTCACTGCACATAACCGAGACCTAACCACTGTGCGATCACTATAAAAAATCTCGAAAACTGCTGTTTAAATCGACTAAAATCTATAAAAATCCACTATCGCTGAATTTGCAAAGGAATCGCGAAGAAAATTTATACCATTAGCTCACCTGATCATTTATAATTTCCATACGCACACATTCCATAAGGATCGCGAATTTGGCCCCGGGGGCATGGAGCAGAATACTGCGGGCCATAGAACGCGTCGTGACATGGTGGGGGTAGCCCAGTTATTGGGTCCCTCGTTCCATCGTCCGCGCACGACGGCTTAGCATAAGCATGCTCGGTTATCAGCAACAAAACAGTCACCAGAATCATGCACTTCATCCTGCCGATCATCTTCGAATCACTGCCGCTGCTCGATAACTGCGTGTAAACTAATGTTCGCCTGACAGCTAATCTGCCTTAAATATAATCGGATTTTTTCGCCGAGGTGACGTCACGCTTGTCCTCACCAACGCGAATCGTCGGAAACTGAAATGCGCGACGATTACGTGATTCCATTGTGACTGACAACGGAGAATTATAATTTACGTCAGGCCGAACACGCACAAGGAATTTCGAGATATGAATTTTGCATCAGTGCTACGTTTATCAATTATCAAGCGCCGGTCGGATGATTAGATGACGTCGAAATGGAATTCTCAGAAACTTCGCGCGCAGAGTAAACAATTTATTTGTCGAGGATATTGAAAATAATAAATCGATGATCGGTTGGTAATCGTTTTCTGAGGAATCCTTGAACGCTGCGTTCGGTGTCCCGTGAAATTTAACGAAATTTCGAAGGGATCATTTCAGATTTGAGTGGCAGATTCCTCGGCCGATTCAGAGCAATATTTTCCTTTGCCGATTTTTCATCCGAGACACCGTTCTCGAGTTATTAGCGAAAAACAAGGACCAATCGCAGCGCGGCTACTAGAAAGGGGCGTCGACGAGGTAGGCGGGTCTCGCTGAGCGGGCCGTTGCTGCTGATCGAGTCGAAACGCGCGCGTGATCTGGCGCACTTTGATTGGTTCGCGTTTTTCGTCGATAACTCGAAAACGGAGGGTCGGATCGCGATTTGGTAAAGGAAAATTGTGCTTGAAATCGTTCTGGGAATCTATCGGTTTTAACATTGTTAAGTTTAGAGGATGGCCTGTCGTTTAAAGACTCGTGGTGGCTAAGGATGGACACTTAAATCGAACTGGGTGATTTGAGTCGTTTGAGAACCATAATTAAAACTGGACTTTGTATTTTTACTGTTGCTAATTATTTGGGAAATCGTTTGGGTCACCTGTTGAACGTATGCTAGCTTATATTGGCTCTTTCGAAAACACTGTGCATCTTTATACAAAATAAAAATTGTCAAGTGTACTGTAGCAAATTGGAAATAGACAATATCAAATCACTGTTTATTTAAAAACTTAAAAATAACATAACAATATGCCTAAATTCTCTTTTCCACCAACCTAAAAGGTTGTCCATCGTCTTAGCATTTCCACCGCGGTCACTTATCGGTGAGGTCGCTTAAAGGGCTCATGTTTATCGAACGTAATCACAAACCACTTGGAAATTCCAATTCTGTATCTTTCAAAAAACAGCAATTACTAAAAGTAAATGGTTTCCTAGTAACGAAACAAGGTAGATTCACTTCTCTATCAATTATGGCAATTACTTTTAGCATGCACTAACTATCCGTACATGTTTGCTATGCGAAATAAAAATAGCCAAGTCTACTACAGCGAATCAAACACTAAAAATATACAAAATATAAAATACTGACATATTCAATACTAAATTATTGTTTATTTAAAAAATTAAAAGTAACATAACAATATCCCGAAATTCTCATTTCTGTTACAGACGCATTAAATTAGCATCCCACCAACCTAAAAGGTTGTCCATCGCCTTAACATTTCCACTGCGGTCACTTATCGGTGAGGTCGCTTAAAGGGCTCATGTTTATCGAACGTAATCACAAACCGCTTGGAAATTCCAATTCTGTCTTTCAAAAAACACCAATTACTCAAAGTAAATTGTTTCCTAGAAACAAAACTGTGGATTCGCTGAATATCAATAATGGCAATTACTCTAAGCATGCATTATCTTGCCATAATCGTGAGAAAATTTTGCTCAAACAGTTCAGGAATAGCTAATTGCTTTATTTCGTTCAATAAACGAGATTCGAAACGCAGCTATTGTGATATTGTGATATTGTTTGTTGCTGCGTCACAGGGACTGGCACGAAAGGACCTTCGTAGGTCCTTCGTAGGGAGGAACGATATGTTTCGTATGGCAGCGGAAACGTAATTGGACAGACAGCGAGCAACCTTTAAGAGGCAACAGCTCACGGGACAGTTTCCATCATCTTTATCCGCTAATTACTCCTCGAGGATTACATAACCAGGCTGATGATGCTGATGCTTATCTGAGCGAACCGACGCGTACCCGTGTACGTGGATCATAGGAGCTCTTATGCCAAATGTGGCCGCTGTCCCGCGAAACATCGTTTCAACTTAATTACTCAAGCAGTCACGTTAAACATCCAATAATAATTCAACTATTAATCACCTGTTAGAATTCTACTTTTATCTCCTGCCTCTGAACATTATTTTTTTAATGCAGCTTGAATTATAAACAGTACATTTGTGAACAATGTTTCGACGATTGTTAACAGCCAAGGTATATAACAAATTTATCTGAATATTAGCTTCAGTATAAATAATGCATTTAATCTGTTAAATTTAACTAAATTAAATTTTACTAGATTTAAATTTAGTCTGAAAATCCTGATTTTTCGAAATTCAGTACAACAATTTAATTTTGATTTCTTCGTGGATCAATGAGTCGTAAGAAATTTTTAAATCATAAAATTTTCTTGACTATTTTATTTGGCATAAGGGAAATTGAAAAGATTGACTCCAGTATTTTATTTAAATTAGCAGACACTTTTAATAGCATCTCAGTAATGATTAATCATTTATTACAAAATCCAGAATAATTATTTAGTATTTCAAAATACTGTAAGTAAGTGAAATTTTATCTTTTAATTTTTTCTCGCAGTAAATAAAATATTTAATGTTTATTTTAACCCAAAGTACCATTTGTTTATGTTGGATTTTGTAATAATTGATTAAGTTAAATAAAAAGTATTGGCCACAGAAACTGTACGATATGTGCAATGAGAATTTTCGAATGAAAATTAAAATAGCAATAAATGTTAATAATCTGAAGCGATCCGCGCAGCTTTCCAATGCATCGATCCTTTTCGCTGTTTGCCAACGAAACATGCTGTCCACCATCGTCGGTAGCTCGTAAAAATCACTATCAATCAAAGTTACACTCCCCCACCAGTTATTTGCATCGATTAATGCGTCAAGATATGCGGGATTCACACCGTGGAATCATTATGATTAATGGCAGTCGGTTTCCATCATCCGGAAAAATTTTCCGTCATTTTTCATTCATCTAATACATCAAGAATAAATCTTACGGTCTGTCATCGCAACACTGTTTATCGTCGCTGAACACTCGATAACGTTTTAATGACTTCCAGAAATCCCCTATGCGAAAATAAAAACGAAATAAAGACGCAAGTTTTAAACAAATTCCGAAAATCGAGAATCAGAGCGTTTCCGGTGATACTTTGGAATTTTTTAAAGGGATACCAAGTGCCGCAAAATTTTAAAAATTTACATACTAGTTTATGGATGTTCGAGTTACCTTCTTGAATTTTTCGAAGCCATAATCTTGCACATAATGGATCCTACGAATTTTAATAAAAATGAGAAAATGTTGTTTGAAGAAATAATACTTCGTCGCGTCGAAATTATACTTTAGAATTTTTTTAAGGACAACCGAACGACACAATTTTCTGAGATGTTACAGGTTTATTTGTAGATGTTTCAGTTACGTTCTCGAATTTTTTGAAGAGGCAATACCGCGTCTAACAAATTTTCTGATTTTTTCTAAAGACGAGAAGATGCGATTTCGAGTCGAAACTACGCATCGTCGCGTCAAGGCTACGTTTTACCTCTCGGTAGTAACGAAATGCCATAGCTTCCTGCAAATTTACATACTCGTATGCGAATGCTACAGCCGCATTCTTGAGTTTATTAAAACAAGCTTGAGCATCGCGGATTTTGCGAATTTACAAAGTAAAGTAGATGCGACTTGGACGAACGGAAAAATTAAACGACCTCGGGAACAAAATTTTGTCATAAGTTCGCCGAGGTTATCAGAGGGACGAATAAATTTTTTTACACGTTTCCGGACCTGTGCAGAAGCCGTGGAGAATTTTTACATTTCCGAGGATTGCAGGTTTAATTGTTGTTTGCGTGAATGCGGCGCAGTGTTTTTAACACAGCGGTATTTTTCGCTCGAAATTCGGCGTGCCTTTAATTTTGCGGACTAGTCTGATATCGGCCATTATAGCTCCGCGAAACATGCTTCCGTTGCTTCCGAATGATCCCGTATCTTCGCGACTCCGGCCCCGTGAAAAGCAGTCCTTCCATCCCAGGCACCTGTTCATTCGCATCAAGCTCGCCACTCGAACGTGACTTCCGGAAAACGAGCCCACTTCCGCCATCCGGCGATTACAGCGGCGAACACAGCAACGAGGAACCGAAACGAGGGGACACGACTGCTACTGGCAAACGTTCACGTTAACACGGAACACCTACCAAGAACGGTCAAAGACTGCTCGCACATGTCCTCGATGGGCTCACGTTATTATGGACGCCGTATCACGAAACCTCGAGAACTACACTCTCAAACGATCTTCTCGCTGTTCGCTATCAACCACGCTATCGTCTGGTGATATACGCCGGAAGAGAAATGCTCGATATAATAAATTCACCAGCAACCGTAAAATCCTACGTTAACAACGACGACAAAAAATTTTTTAAATTATTTCTTCAAGAAACTGTCAGCAACGTATTCCTGATATTTTTCTGAGAAAAATGATACCCCACACGATATAGTTACGATTACGTTTGACTCTTTTATCCGCGTTTTCAAGGCACCTCTGTTATCCGAACAGTGGGTCACATTTGTCTCTTGTTAAGATCTCGAGATTGACCTGAAGGAATGGTATGGTCATGGTACTCGTTGGATTCGTCTTTTCGTGCTTTGCAAGAGTATGTAAGATAGGGATTCTTTAAATGAAAAAATAGGAAATGTTTAAATAAATTAGAGAAGACGTTCTGGAGATCGAATGATTGGAATGGTGCAGTCATGGTATTCGTTGGATTCGTCTTTCCATGCCCTGTAAGAATATCTAATAAACATGAAGGGTTCTTTAAATAAAAAAGTGTAAAATGTTTAAATAAATTTAAGGAAACCTGCTAGAGATCGTATGATCAGAATGGTGCATTCATGATACTCGTTGAATTCGTCTTTCCATGCCCTGTAAGCATATCTAACAAGCATTAAGGGTTCTTTAAACGAAAAATATAAAATATTGAAATAAATATAAGAAAACCAGCTAGAGCATGTATGCTCAGAATGCTGTCGTCATGGTACTCGTTGAATTCGTCTTTTCATGCCCAGTTAGAATGTAATAAAATGTCTAATAAAAGGTAAGAGTTGTTCGAATAAAAACAACAAAATATATAAATAAATTTGAGATGTAGCTGCAGTTTCGGTGGAGTCGTGAACATTTATTTTAATTAGTTGAAGAAGGGTCGGGTCAGTTCATTTTGTTCCCCTGTACAAATTGGACTGTCGAACCGTCGGAAAACCGGTGGACCACCGGCAGAGTAAAACTAAGCAGGTGAGAGCAGTACAACGTCCGTCGTGCAGATGCGAGAATTCTACGGACCTCTCTCACCGGGCCACCCCCGCATCAGCCCGGTGGTATTTCAACGTCGCGTGACTTCCGGGCTTGAGGCGGGTTGATTGAAACGTGAGTGTGTCGGCTGCGGTTGCGTTCCGTGTGTACTCTGCGCCTCCGGATAACATCCGTCTACGCGGATTCCTAAATAACCTCGGTCCCAGGAACGAGGACAGCCTTGTCCTCCTTTGGATACCTTAGCCTCTTCCTCAGACTACACTTTTCCTTCGCTGAATCCGCCACACTGGCCAGTGGCTATAGCAATCCGATTACATAGACACAGCTTGTTCAGAAAAGTCTCCAAAAATCACCTCTGCAGTCGTCGACTTGTTTTAAAAACTGCGAGAGGCAGGCACACATTCGCCCTCTCACGTTAGGGGACTTAAAAAATTCAGCAGAATCTTCTGAAGATACGTGCGCGACACTTTCCTGATTAAAACGATACCAAACACGATGACGTTCGCATCAGTTTTACGCGTTTAATCCACGATTTACTGAAACCTCGCTTATCCGAACTGATCAGGAGGACGCTAGCGATGGGCACTCGTTGCTCGCGATCCATTCACTTCTCACAGGCTTTTGAATCAATTGGATATTCTATTGCAAGTCCGAAATTCTTGAAACTGTTGAAAATCTTGAAGTAGCGATGTCTTGAAAATTTTTTAAGTCTTAGAAGAGACTGTTTTCTAAGAAAATCTTGGAAATGTCGAACATGTAGGCGAACTTGAAAACCGTGGAAGCTTAATCACAAGAAATTATGCTGGAACGTCATAAATGTAGGATCATAGTGATTCGATGCGTCACAAACCCATCACTAGATACTACTGCGATGCTACGTGTAACTGATGTGCACAATAAACCTTGTTCCCCAATACGCGATCGTTTTATGTAGGATTAAATCTGTAACGCACGTATTTGTACAATGGTGGTGTTACCGGTTCGGTTAGTAGAGGTTGCGTTAAATCGCGAATGTAGTAAGCAAATACAATCCAGAATGCGTCGTGTTTGGTATCGTTTTCCTCGGGGAGACGTCGCGAGTACGTCAGCAGAATTTTCATAACGAAATAATTAACAATGTTTAAACTAATGCCTTCAGAAGTGGAGTCACTGTCGCAAACTCCCTGACCTTTTTAAAATAAAGAGAGAATATAATAAATTATTATTTCGAATATTAAATCATTTTCTTAAATATTATTAAATAGTTTCTCGATGTATTTAACAAATTCTTTCAAGTCTATGTAAATAAATAAACTTTTACTGTGAAAAGATTTTCACAAACTTGCCAAGAGAGATTCGAGACGGCCATTTCGAGTGATAGTCCCAGTGCCGAACACGCTGAGTGGCCCGAGGAGCGGAGGGGCGGTGATGAGAGAAAATCTGCATAGTAAATCGCATGTTTAATAATTCCGGAGCGGGTGTCGAGCTCGGTAATAAGATTTCCTCGGTATTAGCAGCGGGGCTGCATTCATGGCGGGCCATTCTCGCAGAATGTTGCTAAACATGTCTTGGCTCGTGGCCAACGAATCCCTTCCCCCCACTCTTTCTCCCTCTCTCTTTTTCTCTCTCCCCCCTCCCTCTCGCATCCCCCGCAGCTGTCGCCGTCATTTATAATCTGTTAGTTTTATTCGACGTGGTTGTGACTCGGGGCGTACCACTGTTATTATAGGTAGCGGTGTCACGCACTATGCCCTAGTCACTGTGCCACCGGCAACGGCATATATCTTGATAACACCCAGGAAGAATCATAGTGATCGCGAATCACCCCCGAGATGTTTACGTGACGTCCTACGGTGGCCGGCGAATTTTCAAGCTTCAACTTTGAAAGAGAGAATTTTAACCTTATTGCGTTAATTGGTTATTAACTGAGTCGTTTGGACGATATGTTAACAACAATGATAAAGAATTATTATTTTTAATGAGTTTTCATGAAACCTTGACCAGCGTATTGCTGACATTTTCCTGAGAAGAATGATACCTCACAAGATATGATTTCGATTACGTTTGCTCGTTTAATCCACGATTTAGTGAAACCTCCCTTATCCGAACACTCGGCCTTATTTATCTGTTGCGGATACTTCGAGATTGGTCGTAGGGAATGATACGGTGAGGGTGTTCGTTGGATTCGTCTTTTCATGCTCTAAAACAATATGTACTAATGATTCTTTAATTGACTAATAAGTAATGTTTAAATAAATTTAAGGAAACGTTCTTGAGATCGAATTATCGAAATGGTGCGATCATAGTACTCGTTGGATTCGTCTTTTCATGCCTTGTAAGAATGTATAGTAATAAAGTAAGAATTCTTTAAATGGATAAGTGGAAAATATTTAAATAAATTTGAGATCGAATGATCGGAATCGTAGAGTCATGGTACTCGTTGGATTCGTCTTTTCATGCCCTGTAAGATTGTGCCATAAAAAGGAAGGTTTAGTATAAAAATATATACTAATTTTTATGTTTCGTTGGGAAATTACCCTGAGGAATAATTCTTTTCACTGCTGTATTTTGTCTAAGTATTGGTGTCAGATTAATCTTTCGATTGTTTACTTTGATGAAAATCGTCTGTATTGATTTTCAATAGTTACATTCTGGTTTGGGACCACCATGAACTGCCACGTCGTATTTATGGATATCTATAAACTCGGGCAGAGCGATGTTCGCGGCCAGCCGACGAATTGGAGCCTGTGCAACGTCCGTTTCCGATTGAAATACGCCGCGCGAGCCAATTAAGGGCTTCGGCTGCCGTTGTCAGCGCGCACTGTCAACGATATTTTGAGCGGGAACACGCGACCGATACGGTAACACGATGCGTCACAGATGTACCCGTGTCCTCTGGACACGATCGAACAGGTGTACTCGTTTTTCGAAACACAACGAGGCGAGACAAGATTTCTTAAGAGGAAGGTAGACCACTGCACACGTAAGAACTGTCTTTATTATTTTTTTTAATTATCAAGGGTCTTTTCGAAAATTCTGAAAAAATTTAGAGAAGACGAATGAATCAGTATGTTGACATTGTTAAAATATGAAAACTGTGGATTATCATTTTCGATATAAAGTTTGCAATTCTTCATAATTAGCCTAAAATAGCAGATCTCGTCTCTAAATATTAAAATAGAATTACTCTATTATTTTTCATAATTACAGTTTCAGTGTAAAAAATCGGAAAAAATTTCGAGGGTTGTATACCATCGACAGCTACATATAAAAAAATTTTCAAGATTACTTAATCTTAGTTAATGTACAATAATTCGAATTTGCAGATTATATCTTGTCGTTCTAAATTTGTTCTAACTTAAACATTTTTTCTGGTTAAAGTTTTAGATATAAAAATCAGAGAAAATTCTAAGGGTTGTATACCATCGCTAGCAAGGGGTCAGATTTTTTTCGAAATTTTTGGACGAGCTGACGGGAGAAAATGAAGGAAAAGAGGATAATCCGGATTTCCTCTGTAGCTACCCTTCCGGTCAAGCTAGGGGGTTGAAACTTGGCACGCAATGTTTTTTCTCTGGTAGAGTATCAGTTTAGGGGTAGTTTTGACCCCTCGGCTGAAGTTCGTGATTACTTTCGGCAGCGACACCTGGCAGTTTCATTAATGTCTATATTGGCCTATCCAATAAACTTTCAGTATACATATCACTGCTTTTGTATGGGATCGCACGGGGGTGGATCAACCCCGGATTGTTTAATCAACAGATTTCGTTCCGGGAATATTTGTTCCGGTAAATGAAGATTGTATTTAATCAAACCGTACACGCGTTACATCGTCTAACTCTGATCCTTTGAACCTTATACCATAATAACCTCTTTGGACTTATTTGTCCTCATTCTGTCTTTTGAAGTAATTACCCGTATTTAATCCTTCCAATTATGCAACCTCGTTTAATCCTGTGAAGTAATTGTTCTCATAAAATCCATTTAATTATGCCGTCCTTTGAAAGTTTCTATTCACTTATTGGAATTGTTTATCCCTGTTTAACATACTCTCCACTGTTCCATTTAACATACTTTGTACCCACGTTCATTTAACACCTTTCTAGCGATGGGTTTAAGCGAATTCGTAAAACTATATTCAAAGTGATCAAATTGGTAAAAAATTATTTGATGAAATACACACATAATTTTATAAAATGATTGCTAAATCCTATGTTTATTTTCTGAACTATAATATTAATCTCGTTTAATCCTGTGAAGTAACTGTTCTCACAAAATCCATTCAATTGTTCCATCCTTTGACAATTTCTGTTCACTTATTAGAATTGTTTATCCCTGTTTAACATACTCTCCACTGTTCCATTTAACATACTCTACACCCACGTTTATTTAACACCATTCTAGTGATGGGTTTAAGCGGATTCGTAAAACTGTATTGAAATCAGTGTGTGTTAATGCACAATTTCCACGTAATAAATTATTGCTAAAATCCTATGTTCATTCTCTGTAATAATAATTTCAATATTTGAGAGATAAAGTTTCAAGTCTGGATATAATTTTTATTTTATGGAACTAAAAGTATTTAATTGTGCTGACTGCTAATTTTAGATTTGAGTGACATGTTGATTTAATTGAAAACCTGGTTAAAATATTTGTTTGTAGAAACTGAGGCGTGGTAATTTACATGTGAATGTAGAGAATAGAAGGTTCAAAGTAATACTTATTGGAAGAATCGAATGGAAATGACTCTTCGTAGGATAAATGTCTGTTCCTCGACGTCAGGAAGAAAAATTTGTTCAGTCATGCGAGGGACCAGCTTATGCTTGAGCCAACAAATCAGAACCCGTCGATGGTAGCTTGTAGACCTTTCAAATACACAGTGGAACGACTCCCGGAGGCAGCCTGAACGAAAATATTGGCCGTTTTTCATAACTCGAAGACTACGCTCTTTCAAACTCCTCCTCTGCAGTCCGAGGAATTCATTTTGCTCTATAACTGATATCTAGTGAGGGGTATTGACCGCTCGCGAGCAACGAGCTCGAACGTACACTCAACAAGTGGTTAAACACTTTTTCCTCTAACACTTCGCTCTTTAACAATCGTATGGCATTGAGGTGCCCTCTAACCTAGCAGCTATGAAAATTCTACACAACAACAATTTTAGAATGCATTAAAAATTGAAAAAATAAATTAGTATCACACTGAGTTGTCTTCTAACGTAGCAGCCATGGAAATCCATAAAAGCAACGTTTTTAAATGAAATAAATTTATCTATACTATCATCTATACATTCCCCTGTCATCTAGACTGCTTAAAATATAGTACAACGATAACGCTATAATATTATTATATAAAGCCGACCTACGTTTTATTTAAAAAATTTATTCATCGCACTGTCCATCAGGTATTTTTCAAATATTTTTACAGACAGTTCACCTTACAGTTTCCTAGTGAACGAGGCGGCTCGCGCGCGACTCGAAGCCGTCACTACCGCGCGGGAATCCGAATTTCCATCGATCAGAGGAGCAATTTAATCTCAAGCATCGAATGGAAATGAATACCGTCTTTTTCGAGGCGTATATTCCTTCGGTGTGTTTTTATTGATTGATGGTGTGCCCGTGATAGATAATACGCACCTGTGTGCGCGAGCGCGCACGCACATACAAAGGGCGAACAGTATGAAAACGTACGCAAACAGGGTCGCTTCGGACGTGCGCCACGATAAAGCCGAACGCATCGTTCATCAATAAAACCGTGACGTCGACAGAAATTTCGTCTGGACCCTTTTCAGAATCGCTGAATCTCCCGGCTTCCGGCCGGAAGCTGTATTTCTCCTGGTCCAACGACCATAATCATAATCCCTGGACAGCCACGGACGCGAGACTTCGACCTCGTCGCAGCTTTTTTCGAAAACACGATTCACGGAGCGAACGTATCCCTTCTCGATTTACATTTTATGATTTCGAACCAATCCCCCCATGGCTTGGCTTCTTACGCTGCTCGTGAATCGCAACTTCCGGTCTCCATGATTCTTTATTTTTCACCGAAACCTGAGAAGAATATTTCGGCGAAATCTTTCGGCAACGTCCGAAAGGGCAAATTAAAATTTAAGTCAAAGTTGTTCGACTAAACTGCGTTGTAAAATATTTGTTTATAAAAACGTTAACATTTTCGAACGTTCTTGGGCTCGTTCGAATGGTTGAGAAGAACTGGATAGAAAGTGTGATTGGAAGTTTTGTTCTTGGAGCTACGGTTTTCGAGATATTCGGGTTTGAATATTCTGGCGCGACGCCATTTTTGGTGGCGCCTATTGGCACGCCCCTTTCGACGCGACAGCCTCCCTCTGATTGGTCCGTGCATCTTTGCCAATAACTCGAGAACAAAGCCACGTATAACATTCTCGCAAAGGAAAAAGTTGTTCAGAACAATCCCGGGAATCTCCTCGTCCAAGAGGATCGAGCATTTTTCGAAATCAGAATTATAGTAAAGATACGTATACCGTGTTTAATCACCCAGCCATTTTTAATTGTGCTCCGCGAGGGATCATCTATCTCCGCATTATCCCCCGCACATAAATCCCTTAACGTTACCGAAAAATAAATCATTAGAGACGCGGAACGCGGTGTTGGCACAATACGGGAGCCAAATTGATTTAACGGTGTGAGCCCGGAAGTAATGGTCTATTATTTTCGCGGTAAGTTTACTCTCCGCGTTGGCTATGAATCCGTTCGTAAACAATGGGAAGTTGTTCGTTAATCTGTCGTTAAAAACTAAAAAGAAGCAAACACCGGTGGCGAATCGAATACATATATATACATATATTTTTTTTTTCAATTTCAAGCAACCGCGATTGAAAAATTAGCGGAAAAAATTGAATCCACCCCTGCCGATAACGGGCGCGAGTGTCGCCGGGAAAATTCGATAACTGTGTTATCAGTGTCATTACACCTCGCTCTTTTTTTTTCCTTTAATTTTCAATATATATATTTCCGCCGGCAAACGCGGCTCTGCTAACGGCACGATAGCCGCGTATCGCGGAACAATGCGTTTGCCCGAATTGCTTCGCGGATATTTGTTAACGTTTTTGGCAACACGTCCGACCGGTTCCGAAAATTATACCAGTTAGCCGAAACAGTGGAATGCTTTTTCGCCGGAACGGCTAACTCGGACCGTGTTCGTTCGAACGCGGTGGCAACTGGTTTGACAATGGTTAAAGAATTTAGAAGGTATTCGACTCTATTATTTTGCGTAAATACCACGAAACATTCGCGTCAGGCATTCTGCAACCAGCCGCCGGACAAATCTTAATTGTTTCCACCGCGCGAAGCATGCCAAATGAAAAACTATTCGACGGTCGATTAGGTTTTAATTTCTCGAATAAGATGGTTAAAAATGTCCTCCATTCGATAGGGTGCAGTTAGAAAGCGCTTCGTGTAAAATTGTAACTCCCTATCGTGACCAGGGGTGAAGGTACAGGGTGAATTCAGATTAACAGGTTTCGCTCGAGTTTCTCCTATTTAATTGCTTTAAAAATTATGGAAAAATTCTGACATTTCAAGGCTGTCGATGTGCATTTTTAAGAATTTTTACCGATTTTTAAGTTGACAATCCTAGTGATGAAAAATGAAAATATCCCAAAAAGGCAGATTTCGTAAAATTGTCGAAATCATTTTTCACTGCCAGGTTTGTCAACTTAAAAATCGGTAAAAATTCTCGAAAATGCACATCGACAGCCTTGATATGTCAGAATTTTTCCATAATTTTTTGAAGCAATTAAATAGAAGAAACTCGATCAAAACCTGTATTTTCGGCATCTTTTCGAAGAAAACGAGCAGAGAAACGACACAAGTCGCACAATTTGCGATCGTCCCGTTCGGATAATAGAGTTTCCACCGCATCGCGAATAGTTCGAGCAATAATGCTCGAAGGGTATCGTGTTGGGGCTCGTTTTCATCGGGAAAATGTCGGGAATACGAGGACAGTGTTCCCGCATCAAGTGGTTCGAGTCGGTTTGACGATGTTTGAAGAGCCAAGGAAACCCTCGAGAAATAAATTCGATCTCCTCTCGTAGAATTAATCTCTTACGTTCCCGAGCACTCAGGATCCCCGGCAACTTCAAACAATTACCGCCACAAATTCGAGAGTCTAGGAGGATTGAATCAGCGGAGAAAACCAAGAACAAGACAGCGAGAAAGGTGGTATCGACCAGCCGGCTTCTATCCTGGAAGCGCTGATTCAGTCGCGAAGGGAATAATAACGTCTAGTCCTGCTCCTGGCGTAGGACCAGTGCCCGATAAAAGAGTGGGGCCACTTACTTGAAGAAGTAAGTGTCGTTGACGTAACCGAAGAAAGGAACAGTGTAAGTCAGCATCCAGATATTTCCACCGCCGCAGTCGTAGTAAGGTTTCGACCACCTGCCGTCCTCGTACCTCACCGTCAGGATCTCGTCCTCCTCCTTCTCTGTGTGGGCAGTCTCGTTCATGGTGTACGTGTGGTAGCCTGTCGGACCAAAGAAACACATCAGTTATCCAGCCGGAAAACAATCGTTCCCCTAACTGCCCTTTGTCTCCAGTAAGTACTCTACCCTGACAGGTGCTTTTCTTAAGCCACTTTAATCATTTTTTATTCGCCATCCGCGAAACTTATTTACATAAGCAAAATTTATACGTATCTGTCCATCTTTCGAGAATGTTCACGAATTTTTTTGTTGAGAAATCTTTATAGTTGACGTTAGAAAAAATTCAGTTGTAAATTAGTTGATATTTACTTGATGAGGGTTCTATCGCAATAAATTGGGACACTTTAATAATTTTTTATTTACGAACGGCAAAAGTTATTAACGTAAGAAAAATATACGCGTATTTGTTCATCTTTGGGGAATGTTCATGAATTTTTCTGTTGAGAAATGTTTATACCTATCGTAGGAAAAAAATGGAGTTGTAAATTAATTAATATTTACCTAATAAGTGTTCTATCGCAATAAGACATTTAAATAATTTTTTATACACAATTGGCAAAAGTTATTAACATCAGCAAAATTTACGAGTGTTTGCCTCTCTTTGGAGAATATTCACAATTTTTTTCGTTGCGATACGTGCGATATGCAAAGACAAAATCGATTTTGTCGGTTCCACAGGACCACCCTTTAAGTTAGGCGGACGATTTCTTTCGGAATGTATTTTGCGAGAGATACCCTGAGGGCGCTTAGGGCAGGTTCTCTTCGGACTACATATAGACGTAGAGGAAAGAGACTCGGGACCCTGTGAAATTAATGAAAATGTTCGACCACGGTAAAAGGAAACAGACCAGGATGGCTCTCTGTTTTCTCTGGCACTGTCGATTTTCAGTCTTCCGGTAGTGACCGGTTTTTTGAGACCCAGTTCAAACAGGAATCGATTTTGCTGGCGACCTGTCGCCGCTGTTTAAATACTCAGCTGAACACGGTGCACCGAATAATTGAAAATCTAGGACGTTTTGTGGAGGCGAGGACTCTTTGCCTGTCGAAGTGGCTTCCCGCCGGTTCGATGGCGTTTGAGACTCTTCTGGAGGATTCCCGGCCTCTTGTCTGAGATGCTGGTCGCGACGGATTTACGAAATTTAATGGAATTGTGCCGGAAGCTTCAGCTGTATACGCTTGAACTTGTTTGATCCTGTTTGCGGATTTCTTAACGCTGAGATCCTTACTCGGATGATTTTGGAGGAGCACGGTGAAGATTGTCTGATAATTATATTTAGTTCTATAATCAGTTCTATTCTAGTTCTAGAATCATTCAGTTCTAATACTTTTGTAAGTTTCGTGATGTTTGATGATGTTTGAAGAGAATTTGAGATTCTTATATAAATAATTTTAGAGATATTTCTCATATTTACACGTAAAAATATGAATGGAATTGTTTAGTTTCCCATTTTTATTAGTTTGGCAATGTTTGATGACGTTTGAAACAGACCTGGTATTTGAGATTCCAATATAAATAATTTTAGAGCGTCCTGATTATAATACGAGGTTATGCAATATTTATAAAAATCAATTGAATTATTTTATCATTAATTTTTATATTGGTTTGATCGTGTTTGAGGGCTCCATATGGTTTAAGATTCTTTCTTCAATGTTTTGAGAGGAGTACAGTTACGATATCTCATATTCATATTTACAAATATGAATAAAATTATTTAGTTCCCCATTTTTATAGGCTTGGCAATGTTTGATGACGTTTGAAACAGATTTGGGGGTTGAGATTTTTACATAAATAATTTTAGAGCGTCATGATTATAATACGAAGTTATGCAATATTTATAAAAATTAATTGAATTATTTTATCATTAATGTTTCTATTGGTTTGATCGTGTTTGAGGGCTCCATATGGTTCAAGATCCTTTCTTCAATATTTTGAGAGGAGTACAGTTGCGATATCTCATATTCATATTTACAAATATGAATAGAATTATTTGGTTTACCCATTTTTATAGGTTTGGCAATGTTCGATGACGTTTGAAACAGGCTTAAGTTCCAATATTCTTATATAAGTAATTTTATTTCGAATGTAAAGATATGTAAAATTTATAAAATGTAATAGAATCATTCAATTTTCAAGTTCTACAGGTTTGTTGATGTTTGACGATATTTCATCATGGTTAACATTTTTGTTAATACATTTTTATTGATATTGATAGTTTCAGTAGCCCACAATTACGATATTTAACTTTTCTAAATATATAAAATCGAGTTCGATTATTTAGGCTTTGCCTTCTACAAGTTTGATGATGTTTGAGGACCATACAAGTTTCTAAGTGATTGCTTAAAGTACTCTAGAAATTCATTGCTGTATTATAAGACTGAAATGAATCTATACTATTCAATAAAATAATTATTCTGTAAGTTGTATAGGTTTGACGATGTTTGATGAATTATCAGTATTCAAAAACCTCGTTAAGCAGTTCTAGTGGTCTATAGCTACAATGTTTAATTTTCTAGAGTTACAAAAATTGAATAATATATAATTCGTTGTATTCTACAAATTTGACTACGTTTCAGGGAAATTGAAGGCTCCGTATCGGTGCTAAAATTATTCTAAATAGTCATTGTTGTATTATAAGACAAGAATACCTATACAGAATTTGATAAAATAATTTGCTGCCAAAGTTGTGCAAGTTTGACGATGTTTGAGGACGCTCCAAACTTACAAATTCTTTTCTAAAGCGTTCCAAAAACACGCTGACATCTCGGCTAGGCTATAATAAGTTTACAAAACATTACTAAACTACCTACAACCTTCCAAGTCCACTAGTTTGACGATGTATAATAATGTTTGACTAAGTTTCACGATGTTGCCCTCAAAGATTAGGTCTAGAAAATCCAATAAAATTACAAAAATTATAAAACCATTTGATTCACGAAATACACTATATTTCCCTTCCTGAAAATCGTCTGCGGGGTCACTCGTGACCCGTTCCTTAAAAAATCGTACAAATCCATCTTTTTGTCTGCTCAATACATATAGTATTAGACAGTTTGGAAAGTAATTTCATTTTGTTTTCTTTATGAAAATGAAGGACGATTTTCTTATAGTGAATAAAGATTTTATTGGTAAAATAAAAACGAAATTATTTGAACAGCTTAATATTATAAACCAATATCGTGGTGCATCGGTCGACCCAGGCGAGACACTTTATTATATCGTCAGATATCCTCTTTGATTACTTTCTAGGCGACTCTTCCCGGTATAGTTCCTTTCTGTGGACACTATAAGCCTAGGTTCTGCGGCCATCCCGTTCTTCGGTGACTCATCCCGCGGTCGGGCGTCCCGGCGAGCAACAAAGCTCGACTTTGAAGGACGTCAAAGGTTTCTCGAGAGCTTCGCCTTTGTCTCTCTCTCTCTGTATTTCTCTCTCACACACACACTCTCTCTCTCTTCTGTCTAAGAAATCGCGTTTCTTCTTATTCTCCGCTTATTCTGTGCGGGGTCCGTGCGATTTTCCGCGCCCTTTTCCTCGGCGAAAATCCTTGGGAAACCGTATTTTCGGTTTGCGCCGCAACGGGGAACGCGGAAACCTTCCGCCATCGCAGAATATATCAAGAGCCCGAATCCGGGATTCAACCCATTCCCCGGGAAGATTTACAGGGGACAACCGTGAAAGAGGAAATAGAGGCCCCCGGGAGGAAACGAGCTTTGGATAGTGGGAAGAAGGACAGGCTGATAGAGGCCAACCGAGAAATGAAATAAACAACCATAAGGGCCGAGCAACGGGAAATTATTTTCTACTTGCCAAATGAAAAAGAGTATTAATCAAAAGACCACGGGTCTGGCCATTTTATAGACACCGTACGAGGAGCTTCCTCTTTGTGTCGACGCCATCTTGTTTACGTGTCTCGTTCTGTTTAGTACCTGTTGTTAATTTTTACTATTTTAGTAGAGGCATGGTTTGGAATATTTTGAAGAAATTCTGAAGAATTTTGAAGAACTCGAGAAACGTAATTAAACGATTTGGTTAATTTAGAATAAGTGTTTTGAAATGCAAGAGTCAAATAATAGTGGAATTCTTATTATTTGGTAGGTTATGTAAGGTGGAAATAATATTATGGTATTTTTAAAGATTTCTGAATCTTTTAATTGAGTTGCATTTGGTGGAACAATTTTTATTGTAAATGCATAGAATTTGCAAATATTTTATAATTTTGTGAGCACTATCTGGGCACGTTCTTGTGGTCGTAAATAGGGAGTTGTGTGACAATTTTCAGTCTGTTATAAAGGATTTATAATTTAATGGTAGAGCATTTGTGAATTTTGCATGCTTTTCAATGCATTTGAATGCATTTTATAAACACGAGAAATGAAACTGGAATATTTCCTAATTTTACTAGCACTGTCTAGACATCTTCTCCTTTCTACCAACGTTCCACACTTTCAACATTTTCACTGTAACATTAACAATTCTTAATTTAAAAGCATCGCGTGTACCACTATGTAATTAGACGATGCAACTCGTATGAAATGCATTTTACGAACTGAACAAATGACCTTGGAATGTTTCCTAATTTTACCTAGCACAGTCTAGACACCTTGCCCTTTCTACCAAGGTTGCATACTTACTCCATTTTCAGAATGGCACGAACAATTCTCAATTTGAAAGCATCACGTGTACCACTTTGCAATTAGACGATGGAGAAGCTTGTAAGAAATGCATTTTATAAACACGAGAAATGAAACTGGATTATTTCCTAATTTTACAAAGACTGTCTAGACACCTTCCCCTGTCTACCAAGATTGTATAATGTCAACATTATCACTCCGCCATTAACAATTCTCAATTTAAAAGCATCACATTTATTAATTTGCAATTAGACGATGCAACGACTCGTATGAAATGCATTTTATAAACTCATTAAACGAGCTTGAAATGTTTCCTAATTTTACAAACACTGTATAGACACCTTCCCCTGTCTACCAAGATTGTACACTGCCAACATAAACACTCCGACATTAACAATTCTCAATTTAAAATCATCACGTGTATTAATTTGCAATTAGACGATTCAACAACTCGTATGAAATGCATTTTATAAACTCATTAAACGAGCTTGAAATATTTCCCTAATTTCACTAGCACAGTCTGGACACCTTCCCCTCTCCACCACCATCGCACACCCTCAACATTCTCACTCCAACATAAACAGTTCACAATCCGAAGCGATCGAAAGCAAATTTACTTACGCGATCCATCGAAACGATGAATACCCGCAGCGCACAGATTGTAAGTATCCTAAACGCGCACGAAATCTATGCGAACTTCACAGACACAATTCAGACACCTTGATCCATCTACGAACAACCGTTTCGCCCTGAAATCGCCACCCCGTCAACAAACAATTCGCTCTCGAAAGCTCGCGAACGCCCTCGACGAAATAATCAGCTTGGAATATTTCCTAATTTTACAAACACTGTCTAGACACCTTCCCCTGTCTACCAAAATTGTATAATGTCAACATAATCACTCTGACATTAACAATTCTCAATTTAAAAGCATCACGTGTATCAATCTGTGTTCAGACGATGCAGCTACACGTATTTAATAAATTTTATAAACTCCGTAAATCAGCTTAGAATATA
>CM052084.1:7584765-7597895 GCA_028453745.1 Agapostemon virescens
TATATTTAGCAGCAGTCCAGTCACTATTCCTCCACACAAGAAAATTGTTTCTTCTTTCTGGAGATTGGTGAATATTATGACAAAGTTTAAAATTAGTAGGCTTGCTAGTTTTCTTCTTTTAATATTCCCCAAAATTGCACATATTTAGCAGCAGTCCAGTCACTATTCCTCCACACAAGAAAATTGTTTCTTCTTTCTGGAGATTGATGAATATTATGACAAATTGTAAAATTAGTGGGTTTGCTAGTTTTCTTCTTTTAAAACTCCCCAAACAACTAAAAAGTTGTTTAAATAATAATGTGGGATAAAATGACTGTCCACTGAGAATATATACAGGGTGTCCCAGGGTGTAAGGATCAGACTTGAAAAAGTGTTTTGTTGATGGTATGTCAACGTGATTTAATAAACTTTGTTCCGAGAGGAACGTTGAACAGGAAAGTTGTAGAATCGTTGAGACCGTTGCGCAGCGACAAGATATATTTTGTTGTTTGTTAGTTTCGTTTACGTTGTTGGAGGAGAAAGGAAAATACTGTCGACGCCAGATACTTTAACTTCAGCTAAAAAAGTTCTCATGTTCGGTGAACGATAATTTCTCTTTTCTTTTTGTCGTAGAACATTTTTATACTCCTCACGAGCTAGTAGTAAAAAATCTAGTTCGAAATAATAGGAAACTTCCTGTTTTAAAAATGTCCCAAAATTGCATATATAATAAGATGATTGGATGACAGTTTCACAAGAATAAATATTTTTCCGTTGGAAATGATGGCTATTTTCACAACCTAAAAATTTCTCAGCATTCCCTGAAGCTTGACTAGTACCGTCAAAAATTTTAAAATTCCTCTCGGTATTACTGCAGTCTAAAAAAATTCCGAAAATTGCATATATAATAATATGATTTCGATGACAGTTGCACAAGAATAAATATATTTGCGTTAGTAATTATGGCTATTTTCACAACCTAAAAATTTGTTAGCATTCCCTGAAGCTTGACTAGTACCGTCAAAAATTTTAAAATTACTCTCGGTCTTACTTCAGTCTAAAAAAATTCCCAAAAAATCTATTAACACTTTACCGACCAGCGATTATTTCAGAATTTTTGTAAGGTCCATGATCCATGACTGAAAACTTTTTAATGGGTCTTCCAACGCCAACAGCAATTTTTATTGCGGATCGACAATGCATCCCCAACAATATTGTCTAATAATGTTGTTACAAATTGCAATATAAAAATAAAAATTTAAGCTTCATTTTAATCCATCGCGAATATTGAAAAGCCTACTAATAGACTTCTTTTAGTTGACAATAAAAATGTTCCCTCAGTAGAGGATCGCTACTTTCACGCACTAAAAAATAAAATAGCGTTGAATAAAGATCAGCAAACGTCCCAAAAAATTCTCAGACCATTGCATCAACTATAAAACCTCTAAAAAAATTCTCAAACACGTCATGATCCCTGCAATCACAGAATTCTCTCTGAAATGGCCGTTGTAACAGCCGCGATCAAAATCAGAGGGCGAACTTCCGAAGACGCAGCCATAACTTCAGCCGACCCAATTACCTCGCCGCAACAGTTATCTCTCCCGTTTTCGAGACTCGCGCGAGTACTTTTCATCCTCGACAGGATAAAGAAAACGTACAATGTTGAAGAGGAGTTGTTCGCGAAGGGTTTAAAGAGTAGTTCGGAAATCGATGTCGATCAAGAAAGCAATATCTGGACGCCATTAAGCGATTCAGGAACGAGCGGAAACGACGTTAGCCGAGGTCCGCCGTAAAAATGGCGGACGACTCGGTTGGACAGAAACTATGGACAGGCTGTCGGTCGTAAAGACAACGACGGGACGGCGTGGACTTAAAGGTACGGGCGTGGACTTAAAGGTACGTCGCAGGCCATCCCCATAAAAGCCGGAATAGAGGCTGTTCGTCGTTAAAAACGACGGAATAACGTACGATGGTCATCCCGGTGCGAGTTTTATATGCGCGGGAGACGATGTCTCATTACGACGGTGCCTCCAGTGTTAAAAATCCGGACCCCCGGGAACTGCTTGCAACTCTGTTTGTTGTCGGCGTCCGCGCCGCTGGCCCCCAAAGGGAACGCTAATTCGCTAAATTAGAACAGTTTCTGCGCAGAGAATTTCATCGTTTTCGCCGAGGAACGTTCGTTGTTTTCTTAACCCTTGGCACTACGACGTTTGCGAAGCACCGCTTAAAAATGGTGGTCCATTGTTCGCGTTATGATGCAAGCTGCAGGTCGAGTTGAAAAGTGCAAGAAGAGGAATGGAAAGGATCGTGTGTTGGACTCTAGGATTGTCTAGACTTATGTTTATCCGTTGTCTGCAATGCCATAGGACACTGTCACTTTTTTTAGATATTTTTGGGATTTATTTGAGCCGTTTGTTTTGAAAGTGGCGTAAGTCTATTTGAAAAACAAAGTCGAATCAACTGCAATAATAGAAATCTTGAAATAATTCTTGAAATCTATCAAAATCGTGTGAATATATCTGAAATCTATTAAAATAGTTGAAAATATTTCTGAAATCTTTGAAAATATTGTCAGTATTTCTGAAATTTATTAAAATAGTGTCAGTATTTCTGAAATCTATTAAAATAGTCTCAATATTTCTGAAATCTATGGAAATAGTTTGAATAATTCTTGAAAGCTATCAAAATAGTGTGAATGTTTCCTAAATCTATTAAAATAATTATAAATATTTCCCAAATCTATTAAAATAATTATGAATATTTCTTAAATCTATTAAAATAGTTGTGAATATTTCTGAATATGATACAAATTATATATAACCCATTAATTAATAAATTTGATACAGTCAGTTCCCGGGGACTGGCATTTAACGTGTTAAATTCAAACAAAGCTATAATAATTAAAGCGTCATCAATAATAAAATTAGGTAATGGCGAATCTAGAATCTACTGCCGTAACCTGTCGAAACGCTTTGCATGCTCGCCGCTAGATGGACAGTCGGACGACGCTCAGGAAAAGTCTTCCCGCTGCTAACCAAGGGAAAACAGTGATGGAAAAAATAGTAATAGCAATCAAAAAATAATAATAAAAATATTAAAACTCGGTGACGTAAACTTTCTGGAAGAAAATGTTTCACAAACCATCGCGCAGGTTTAAAGGCTCAGATTAATTTACCGTGAGACGATAGGGTTGTTCTGAACGGTTAAGTGTGTTGGAAAAAGATATTCGCATGATTTTGAGGAGCAGTGTATCTCAATTGAAGATTGGTAGCCACCCTAGAACCATCTTTTTCTCGCAGAAAGATACGCTTTCGAGCGTCTTCAACCCCTCGAGAAAAGTGAATGGTTCGATTCACCCTGGTGTTTCACCCCCAACGGTATTTCCTTCGACCGTTGCTGGCCAGCTACGATTATTGGCTGGTATATTTCCGAAGGGGACATAAATTATTACACCGTCGAGCGTTCAGGGGGTTGAAACCACCCCCGCAGAGACAGGAGACCCAGTCTGCTTGGCTCGAACGTCTTCAACCGTTTCAGTTTCTCGGTGGTGGTTGTGGCAGGGGGTCGAAGGGGTGGAAAAAGGTCATCCCTCGATACTACAACGTTCAGACTAATCGAGTGGCTCGCCGCAAGAACCCCGGAGCCCCTTTTGCACCCCTGAAACTGCGGGAACACGCCGGAGAACGTGTCCCAGCACTGTGCTATTTGTTAGGAACCGAGGGTCCTTGTACAGTCTGTCGCAAAAGTCTTGCAACAATTTTTACGGAAGAATTATTGGAATATTCATTTATTGGTTGGATACGTCAAAATGAATTTTCCTTGAAAATTAGCGAAATTATTTCCACACCACAAATCATTTCCAAAATATTTCCACCCCATAAATCGCTAATTTAGCGCACTAAAAATGTGTCTGTATACTCTGAAGGTCAATTAGTATAGTTAAAAAGTCTCAAATTAATGTGCCTATTAGTTCAGCATAAAAAAATTCCCAAAGTTTGCATTAATAATAATATAATCCTAACGACAGTCGTAGGAAATAAAAATTTATATATTGCAAAATAACGCTAATTTCGTGTTGTAAAAATTTGTCTGTATTCCTTGAAGGTCAATTAGTATAGTTAAAAAGTTTCAAATTAATGTTCCTATTAGTGTAGTATAAAAAAATTCGCAAAGTTTGCATTAATAATAATATAATTCCAACGACAGTCACAGGAAAGAAAAATTTATATATTGCAAAATATCTCTGATTTCGCGCTCTAAAAATTTGTCTGTATTCCCTGAAGATCACTCAGTATATCCAAAAAGTCTGAAATTAATATGTCTATTAGTTCAGTATAAAAAAAATTCCAAATATTATAAGTACAACAATAATATATCTCACACGATGAAGTGAAAATATTTGCCACCGGGGAATATCTCGATTTTGTCGTATTTAAAACGTATCCGCACTCTATAAAGATCGTAAAACGCGGCCGCAATGTTTTAAATCGATACGCAAATTAGTCGGGTTGCAAAAAAATTGCCGAAGATCGTGTGTGCACAGTAACATAGTTCGGAGCGACAGTCGAGCGAAATAAAACTCTGCAGTGTATAAAACTGCAGCAGTCGAAGCGTTTTATAACAATCGATCTGCCGCGACAATTAGGGCAGAAAGTAGCGTAACAGTTTAATCAGCTGACAATGGGTTCGAGCATTAATTGCGACGTGCCCTCGCTGCTTTGACGGCCGGTCTCACTTTGATTCAAGCCGGGAACTACACGATCAATTCGGGCCGGCATCATTGATCATAATGTAGCACTATTAAGCGATGCACTATTCGGTTCATTAGCGTGCGACCCACCCCCTGGAGAGGCAACGGTTCAACAATACTTATCGGCTTTGGGTATCGTTAGCTTCGAGTATCAGCGGGCTCGCGATTCCAGTGATCGATGCGCAAGAAAATCCACCGCCACCATCGTCGTCCATTCTGGTCAGCTGCTCGAACGTTCGATCGAACCTTCATTAAATTCTTAAACCCTTTCCAAGCAATTTTAATCCTAAATTCGAAACATATTTTGTATGTAGAACAGTCACATTGTACGTGGTCCGTTTCCTTTCGTGCGTATAAAATTTTGTTACTATTATTCGTACGTACTACGCTTCAATTTTTATCAATTTTTTAAATGCAAACATGGCATATGTAATAGTTGGTTTGAATAATAGTATGGCGATTTTTACTGTCGCCTTAGACTTTTATAACCCAAAAAGTTCGAGTTCCTTAAAGCGGGCAATTGTTCAGATCATCCTGAGAAATTTTTCCCTTTGCGAAAATGTCGTGCGTGGCTCCGTTCTCGAGTTATTAAAGGAAAACACGGACCAATCACAGCGCGGCTACTGTAAGGGATATTGCAGCGGTCTCGCTGAGTCCGGAGTCACAATTGGCCGAGCTACAGTGCGGCCACCCACGCTGCGCTCTGACTGGTCCGCATTTTCCTTTAATAACTCGGAAACGAGCCGTCGAATCGCAAAATGGTAAAGGAAAAAATTTCGTAAAATGTTCCGACGAATCTATATGTCATAAAGAGAATGCCTAAAAATTTCGATAAACGCATTCTTATTATTTTAACTGAAAAACAAACTGCAATAATCATTTTAATTTTAATTCTAAACTGTTGAAAATCAGCATTTTCAAATTGCTTAAACGTTTTCACTGTTTGAATTTTGCCATCGATCGATACTCGTACAGTTTTGAATATTTTTGTATAAAAAAATTCGTATAGGTGCTTCGTATACGGATAAATGCATATGGAAAAACCGAATGCAAATATAGTTTCACAGCTTTCCGAAGAAAAATTCGTGCGAAAGTGGCCTCGAAAATAAGAATGCCTCTGATTTTTCATCCTGATCGCGTGGAAGCAACAATTTAACAATTATCCGCTATATCTGTGTCACGCCCAACCTCTGAAATTCTCCTTCGGTCTCCATGATGTTCGTTGGTACGTTTCGCGGACGTCTGACTGCGCATTTCGCAATGCGACGCGTGCATCTCGCTGTTAATTCGCGTAATGTCTACGATGCAGCCGATAAAGTACGAAATAATCGTCGAGCACGGCAGGTCTCGTGCTCGTTCTCCGTTCAACTTGCTTATTAAACGGTCCCGATAATATTCAATTTTCGACAAATTAGAAAACCTGCCACGGCCACTTTGCCGCCCAATGATCCCGACTGTTCGCCTAAACTTTTAAAGCATAACAAAAACGTAAATTCTGGATCTGCGCGATTTTTAAAAAATATAATTACTGCAACTGGTTACCCTCAATGATTTTATCGCAATAATCCCTTTTATCAGGCATTCTACTTGAACAAATTAATTTAATATAAATAAACAGCTGATTTAAAATAAAATTTTCACATTTATGAATAATTAAAAATTAATTTTTCCTAATACTTTCAAATTGATGCCTAATAAATTATTATAAGATTTTGACTCAAATTATTCAAATTATACTAAAATATTTTTATTTTCATAAACAGATTTTGTGAGAAATTTATATAAATTTAGGGATTTATCATATTTTCATAAATATTAAGAAACCTTATAAAGTAATTTATGTTTAATTAGAATTATTTACAATTTATTTACAATTATTGTAAATTGCCGTAGTCAACGAACGTATTTCTCGGTTATTTAGAAAATGGTTGAACAGTGCAAAGCTGAATAGGTTGATAAAAAGTGTCGACGATATTTATATTTTTACAGTGACGCTATATTGTTGTAAATATTATTCACAGAATTTTTTCGGATTTTTCACCGTGGTGCGTGACAGTTAAAAAAATAGAAACCGATTTTTCCAACATATTTCTAACCATAAAATCGTCGTTACGTTTTATTTATTCCGCGAGTTGATCGGACGGGACCTTGAACATTTCGCAGAAATAATAAGAAATTAAAATCGCCTTGATTAGTATTTCTACCGTGTCACCACTGTTATCTGATTAGTCGCAGCCAACCGTAATGGTTGCCCTTAGTGCTTCGTAACCCTGCTATATTAAAAAACGTTTCTAAAAGCGAATTCACTCGGTCATATTATCCCGTCTGTATCTGAACAATAAGCATTATATTTTATTTTAAATTCGCCAGCTTACTTGTCGGACCACTCGGTTATATACGAGCCAAGTCCCACTACAGCTCAGGAAGAATCTGTGGACCGTGGCAGACGTGGTCAGTCATACAGCTCTTTAAGGTTAAGCGAGCGTGGTCCGAGACACCGAGCTTGGATGGGTGACCACCAAAGACAATGAAGAAAAAAATGGGGTTTTCTCTCAGTAATTTCTAATTTGAATTATGTTAGGTTATTTTCCAGGTCGATCCCAAACTCCACAAGCAACAAAAAGACACACACATATATATATAGATGCTTTAATAATCTTTAAAATTCGACGAATAAACTGTATTGTATAATAAACTAATCAACAAATGAAAAAATTAGAGGTATAACAAATGTTAGTTGTTAAATTGTTAACCGTTTGCACTCGAGTGGCGACTCTGAGGCGCCACAAAAAATTGGCGCACTATTATTTAAAATAATTTCAACATCGCTACCTTTATATTTAAGAAATTGATAAAAATTTATGTGTTGTAAGGACGAATAACAGTAAAAAAAAACTTTTTATACATAAAGTGAAATAATTCATGTCGAATGAAAATATTCTAAGTCAGAAAGAATGCTCTGATTTTCTAGTTGAAACAGCTTCGAGTGCAAATGGTTAATAATGGTACAAATTTAACTTGGAATAAATAAACAAATCAGATGCTAACAATTTAGCTTCGCCTCGCACGATGCTCGATACACGGAGATCGAGGTTAACAGACTTAAGACTCGCATGAAATCCCAAAGTAGCATTAAGATTACCATTAATCTAAATCTTCTTCGGCGAACTCGAAGTTCGCGCAGTGTTTATCTGCACGGGGAAAGTTCGACAGAGAATTCGGTCAACGACAGCAAAATGTTTTCATACCTTGACGAGAGCTGTTCATCTTGAAACAGCGACAACACGACGTGCAGAGCACGGGCGAGGCATTTACAATGTTCCCCGCCGGAACTCGCCACGCTTTTATTTATCCATAAAACAAAATTCATTCAAACATTTCAGACACCTGCGCTGAATTATATTGCGACCGTTTTTATGACGAGCACGTGAAACTTCGAAGCACGCTACGAGAAAAAAAAAAAGGCTTCTTTAGCAACGAGACCAGCTACGGGAAAAAGAAAATATTTTATTAACAGCTCTAACTGAAAAATTCAGGTTTATGTACCACTCCAACGTGACTTGACGTCTCTCTGGTAAAAAAAAAATAAACAAAACCAGTGGATAATAGTTTAACGCGAGCAAATTAAGGTTGGTTTCACGAAAATTAGAATTTACATGGGAAATAATAATTTTAATATTTATACTAGCAATTTCCTACGTGGTTGACCTTCGGCGACCTTCAATTACCTTGAATTGTAGATCATTCTACGTTCTCTGAGACGTCCTATCAGACAATATATAGAAAACTACTTCATACTAATTAAAAAAGAGGGAGTTAACCTCCATATGTCCTCTACGCTTCCACTTATGAAAAATTGAATACTATTGAATTATGGCAGTCTCGAAACCAAGCATGTTTCGTCTGAAACATTTTTTTCCATTGTTAAAATGTATTTAAAATTATCTCATTTGAATTAAAAAATGGGAGTTAACCTTCATATGACCTCTACGCTTCCACTTATGAAAAATTGAATACTATTGAATTATGGCAGTCTCGAAACCAAGCATGTTTCGTCTGAAACATTTCTTTCCATTGTTAAAATTTATTTAAAATTATCTCATTCGAATTAAAAAATGGGAGTTAACCTTCATATGACCTCTACGCTTCCACTTATGAAAAATTTAATACTATTGAATTATGGCAGCCTCGAAACCAAGCATGTTTTGTCTGAAACATTTTTTTCCATCATCAATAACAGTGGAGTTATTCAGACAGATAATTTCCCACCGTAGTTGACCTTCGACGACCTCGTATGACCTTAAGTCATAGGTCACTGTACGTACCCTCAGAAGTCCTTTTAGACTATACATAGAAACTATTTGATTCTACTTGAAAAAAACGGAGATGACCTTCACATGTCCTTGACACGACGATCAACGAGAAATCTAACATTATCGAATTATGGCAGGCTAGAAATCAATCAAGCTTCGTCTAAAACGTTCTTTTCTATCGTGAACGTGAATGTAGTTCTTCGAGTGGTCCGAACAGGCCATTGACAAAAAGGACAGTCACGCGGAAGATATAAATATTAGCTTGCCTTGAACTATCGACAGTGGAATTCGAGTCATTGTAACCATAAATCGTAGGAATAATGGGTGAAGGACAATCGACGATCAAACAAGCCGAGAATTCAAACAATAGAATAATTCAAGATCATCCTGAATCTCACCGGCTGTCTCCAACACCACTTTCTCCCTCTCTCTCTATAATTCTCTCTTTATCCCCCTTCCTTTCTCTCTCTCTCTCTCTCTCTCTCTCAATTGGTCACGGCGCGACTCGCAATTCTCTCGAATGTCCCTTCTCTCTTGATGCTCTCTCACCTAGGCGAGGTCCTATCGATCTTCATTAGCACGGTCCTCGGTTTCTCGCCGGTTGCCTCGTCGAGAATCAACCTCGTAAGCAGCCGATTAAGAGAGATCCTTGGAATGTCGCTTGATCAGAGATTACCTTCTCTCGATCCATGCTCGAAACATTAGCCGGCCCCATTTCTCAGCCGTCAAACCGAAAATTTCGGAATAAACCAGCCGATATCGGGTTTCAATGTTATCGCGATACAGTCGCGGTGATAAGCCGCGGGAAGAAACGCGGCCGAGAAACTATTCATAGACGTCTGACATTTAATCGGTCACGTTCCCATCTCCGTTGCCTCCCTCTCCTTTCTCCTATCCTCCTCCTCCTCATCCCCCCAACAACCTTCGAAGTAAATATCCACTTTCTTCGACTCATTACCGTGTCAAGGGGATCAATCCCAGCCGCTAATTATTTGATCCAAGTATAGAAGAAGCCCCGCGCGTGCAGGGGGCCCGTCAGCTGATCCGACGCCGCGATATCGGCCCGCTTTCCAACCGGAGAATTCAATTATTCCCTCCCTCTGGGTTCCCAGGCCAGAGAATTCGGGAATGCTGCTAATTTTACAACGAAATCACTCGGATTCCTCCCCTCCATTCACCCCCATCACAGCGCGTCCCTCATTTTCTGTTTCGACGATCATCATTGGGTCGATGCAGCCAGAAGCCGCTCCTGAACGAGAAATTTAGATTATCAGCGTTCGAGATTCTGTTCGATGGAGTATAAACATTTTAGGATTTGAACGATACTGGAATATTTGAGGCTTTCTGATGCTGGGAGGAAAGGATATAAAGAGGAAGGAACCGAAATATTATGAAAAATTTAATACTATTGAATTATGGCAGTCTCGAAACCAAGCATGTTTCGTCTGAAACATTTTTTTCTATCGTTAAAATGTATTTAAAATTATCTCATTCGAATTAAAAAATGGGAGTTAACCTTCATATGACCTCTACGCTTCCACTTATAAAAAATGTAATATTATTGAATTATGGCAGTCTCGAAACCAAGCATGTTTTGTCTGAAACATTTTTTTCCATCATCAATAACAGTGGAGTTATTCAGACGGGTAATTTCCCACCGTAGTTGACCTTCGACGACCTTGAATGACCCTAAGGCATAGGTCACTGTACGTACCCTCAGAAGTTCCTTTAGACTATACATAGAAACTATTTGATTCTACTTGAAAAAACGGAGATAATAATAATAATTATTAATTATTATTAGATAATAATTATTATTATTATTATGTTCTGCTGCATGTTACCAATATAGTTAAACAATGTTTATCTCATTTAGCATTTATACTTATTAATGTTAATTGATGGATGTAAAAATTGAAAATATTCTGATTGAATTTCGACAGCCGTAAAAACAATATTGTCAACGACCAAAAGAGAAATTCTGCAAAAATTCTGCAAAATAAATTATATAAATATTCAGATTTTCATTTTTCTACTTGGATAAATTATTCTAATAAAATACAGCAAATAAAAATATGAAATACAGCGTATTAAAATCGAGAGAAAATTCTACAAACTTTGCCACATAAATATCGCAATACCGAAGCGTCGAATAGAGAATGTATGAAAATTTAAGTACAAAGTAGTTACATAAAAATGAGAACCGTGAGATCGAAAACATTAAAGCTGGAAGATATTCAGCGAGAGACAGCGACGCGACGAGCAATATTAAGGGGAAAAGTTACGAACGGAATTTGTTTGATGATAAGTGCCTTTTTATGGGCCCCGTGGATACTTCGATATCTCCATTTTATCGCGTCCCCGTAGAGAAGGGGGTGGGGGTGGGGGGTGAGAAACGTGGCAAAATCCCCCAAGAAGCTCGTGAAACTTTTACGGTGGGAATTTCTTCTATTAGCGTGAAAAAATTTTTAATTGCTCAACTTTCCCGCGAAATTGCCACCTAACCTCTTCGTGCCGCCACGGCCAGGGTGGACATCTTGGAGACGTTACACTCTATCTGGGTGACTGGGCGTCTCTTTGAACGGGAGTTACCTTGCGACAGTGTTGGTAATCAAAATTTAAGTTTCTTTTAAACGATTTTTCATCGCAGCTTCGAAACAGAAACTTTCGCGCCGACTTCTTATTCATGGTCCTTCGCTCGCTTCGGGGAAACGCGACGGGCAATTATGGCACCGTTGTTTCCGCGAAGGATGACAAGGTTTCGCATGGTTTTTACGGCAACCATTAACCCTCTATATATCGAATCTTTTTCTTAAATATTAAAAAATATGTGCAACGGAGTTATTACCTCAGAGACGTTCTATAATCTAAACGTTAAATTTTAATTAAACAATCTGTGTACAATATAAGTCTTTCGTTCGTTACTTTTGACAATTTTTATTATATTTTTAATTGGAATTATTCGAATTTTCGTGTAATATTCGAATTTCTGTGTGCGACTATAGCGAGGGTATTTATCTTTTATATTTCTGCAATATAATTCGTATTTATTTAAATTTATTTTGTCTTGTCTTGCCGGTGACCGGGTCAGTTTTGACCCGTTCCTGTAAAATTTTATTTTATTATTTTATCATTGAGGATTATATTGTTTATAATGTTATTAAGTGTTATATAGTATCGTAGTGTTTTGTTGCAACGAATATATTTAAAAAAATGCATTTGTTAATGTTTCTCGTAATTTTTGATTAATTTATGTTTTTATTTCGCGAAGGTTTAGCGCAGGGGATTCGAATTGATTAGACTTCGCTGTGCCAGAACCTTCGCGGGCGAAAGCGAAAGTTATGAAAACGAGCGGGCGAAAGTAGTATAGTGTATGCAAGGTTGGTCAATAAATCTGATCCCCTATCTACTGGAATGTATTTACATTCATTAACACTCGTTCTTGCTCACTTCTGATTACTCTTAATTGCTTCTTCCCGGCTGTTAGTCGATTTTGCTTGAATCTCGTTATTCTGCGTCGCCGCTGCTCGCCGTTAATAAGCCTCCATTGTGTTTTTTACGGCGTTTAGCGAATCTCCATTTCTTTTTTGTAACTACTTCTAGGGAATTTATTTCTGCTGACTAGTTACCGGTGACTCGGAACTACCGTTCATGAGTGTTTGCAACTGTCGCAGTAACTTTCACCGATGGCAATTAGTGTCTCTTCATTGCTCTCTGTAATTATTTCTAGGGACTTTTATTGCTGTTGTCAGTTGCTAGTGGTGCTTCATTGATTTTGTTACCCGTTGAGGAACCTCCATTGCTTCTTGTCACACTGTATTACTGCTAGCAGCCATACTAATTTCTAGGGAGTTTTATTCCTTTTGGTAATTACTAGTGGTACTCCATCGATTTTATTAGCAGTTAATGAACCCCCATTGATTTTATTAGCTGTTGATGTACTTCCACTGATTTTATTAGCAGTTGATGAACCTGCATTGATTCTTTTGGCAGTTGATAAGATTCCATTGACTTTATTAGCAGTTAATAAACCTCCATTGATTTTTATTAGCTGTTGATGAACCTCCATTGATTTTATTAGCTGTTGA
>CM052084.1:7632250-7643641 GCA_028453745.1 Agapostemon virescens
ATTACTCAATAACCAATAAAAATTAAGAAACGAGACAAAGAGGAGATAATTCTAAGTCAAAAAGGGAATCGAAAATGTAGAATAAAATTGTTTGATTTGTGGCATCGTTTCCGTGAAAATTTGCTGCGAACGCACAGCGCACGTGCATTTGCACAACATTTGTACAAATACAGGTGGTGCAGTCGACAAAGAATTACTGTGTTTGTAAAATTGAAAACGTAGAATGAAATGCATAGAAATATGCTCCTCGAACGTTCTTAATGTTCCATAAAAATGCAAACCTGTTCTACGAACATTGAAATGTATTCGCTCGACAACTGCATTATTCGTTAACTACGTTATATTGTTAGCTCTTGGAAAAGATTTATTTTCCTCCGAGAGAGTCATAATTAACGCTCATCGAAATTCGTTCAATCCGAGGGACAATAAATTCTTGAATATCCCTATTTACATTCCACGCGAGTCTTCGTTTTTAATTCAATCACCGCCATAATGAATGCGTCCGACCTTTCGATATTAAATTGATCGATATCGCGTATAGATGCACTCGATTGCTGGTTCAAATGCATCGGAAACCTATTACCCGGAAAAAGGGATTGCATATTGGGACGAGACCGTTACAATGAAACGTCCAAATCGATTTTTGCAACATAATGCAAAATAAAGAAAATTTAATAAAATAAATAAATAAATTAAATTAACGAGACCCTCTGATTAATATTCAAATATCAACTGAATAAATGAGACACCCTATGTACTATTTAAATATAAATTTAATAAACGAGAACCTCTATTTAGTATTCGAGTAAGAACTGAATAAATGAGACACCCTATGTAATATTTAAATGTAAACTTAATAAATGAGACCCTCCATTTAGTATTCAAATAACAGCTAAATAAAAGATGCACTCAATTTAATATTTAAATAAAAATTAAATAAACAAGACACCCTGTTCAGTATTTAAATATAAATATAACAAAAGAGAACTTCTATTTAGTATTCAAATAACAACTAAATAAATGAGACATCCTTTGGAATATTGAAGAAAAAATTTAAATAAATGAGAGACCCCATTTAAAATTTAAATGTCTTAACAATCGAGATACTCTATTTAATATTCAAATAACAACTAAATAAATGAGACACACAATTTAATATTTAAATGAAAATTAAGTGAACAAGACACCCTATTCAATATATAAATATAAATTTTATAAATGAGGCCCTCTATTTAATATTCAAATAACAACTAAATAAATGAGACACTGAATTTAATATATTCAAATATAAATTAAATAAATAAGATTCTATTTAATATTCGAACATTTATATTATTATATTATATTTAATATTTAAAATAAAATCAAATTTTTTACCAGTCATATTCCCCATTTAAATTATTCAATTCAATATTAATGCGAGCTAACAATTACAAGCACATAAATTAATTTTCAAATAAAAAAGATACGATTTTTAATATTGAGATTAAGATTGAACGAAAGAGACACAGTTTTCTATAATTAAATAAAAGTGAAATAAAAAGTACTGTTTGTTGATCGATTGATTAATTGATAATGATTAAAATAAAATCAAAAGACATTAGTACATTTATAAAATAACAAAGTCAAAATTCAGGTTTGATAGTTCCCGAGGATGACTGTTATCGCAATGGTGGTTCGCCATTGTGTCACGGGGGTTAAAATCGATATAGTCAATAGTTCGACAAGTGTATTAAAGTTAGTGCCGTTCAAACTGTCAAAGAAAGCATTGCCAGCCTCCGTACACTCCCAACACAGGCAAATAATTTTCAAACTTCCGGTAAGTCTCTGGAAGAAGTATAACAACGACGTAAAATAATTTATGCCGCTCCGGACATAAGGCCAGCATTCGCCATGCGGCATGATTCATTCCGGCTTATGGCAAACCCTAGAGATTCACTTGGCTTCAAAGGTGCTCAGAATTATCAGCTCGAAAAATCTATTTTCATTAATAATTAATAATCCAAGCTAAAAATTTATTAAATTTTCATTAATAATTATTAATTGGTAATTTATCAAAAGCAATTATAAAAATAAATATCGATCCAAGCTAACAATCTATTCAATTTTTATTAATAATTAATAATTGCTAGCTTCCTAAAGCAATTATAAAATTCAATATTAAGCCAAGCTAAAAGTTTATTAAATTTTCATTAATAATTAATAACTGCTAGCTTGTTAATGCAATTACAAAATTCAATACTAATTCAAGCCAGCAATTATCAGCTGATTAATTCAATTTTCATTAATAATTAATAATTGCTAGCTTGTTAATGCAATTACAAAATTCAATATTAATTCAAGCTAACAATTGTCAGCTTGTAAATTGAATATTCAAATTCAATATTAATGCGAGCTATACAATTGTCAAATTATTAATTAAAATCTAAAATTCAACATTAGTCTAACCTAACAATTTCCCGGCTTATTAATTCAAGTTAACAATCGCTAATTTATCTATGCAATTATAAAATTCAATTGCAATTAAAAAATTAAAAAAAAAATCAAATGTGTCATAATTATTTTAAAAAATAATAAAATGGCTGAATTTTTACCCTAAAGAACGTATAAAGATAACATCCAGAAAATATTGTCAAAAAGTCATATTTCTAAATATGAAAAATATAAAAAGTGTAACGTTAAAAAATTCGTAAATTATAAGATTGAAGTTGAAGAGAAGCATCTTTGATTAGGGGTGGCTGTGGCTAAGCAAAAATGGCTGGTTGACTCATCAACCCTCTGTTAATAGGTTAACCCCTAGCCTTGTCCGCGGCTGCGTGCACTAGTGACTTACAGTATACTTAATGCCGACGTTGACCTAACGTTTTCAACGGAAACCACACGTTTTTCTCGAATCTATTAGGGCTGTCCAAAATGGTGGTGGTTTTTTCATTCCTCGGAACTAAACGAATTATCGAACCCTAAAGGCCTGCAGTACCCAAAACGACCGTACAAATAACCACCCTCTACTTTTCAATACCATAATAATCTTCAAAAAATTGTTTAAAAATTTCCTACACTATTTTCAAACAGCTAAATTTATTTATTTACATATTTGCAACAAGCCTAAAATACGCGTTACAGGAAATCTAGCCGAGGTTATCTCGCAGTACCGTTGGCGAGGTTATGTTACCACGAAGCGACTAGAACTCGGGAACGAGAAAAAAGAGAGGAACATTACCTTGCGAAAACGGGTACAAAGTTTCGCTAAACGTATCCCGTTCGATTAATTCGTGCCGCCCGGGTCGTAAGTCTCTCACAGGCAAGCGGCACGATTCATCTGCGCATGGAATACAACCCCCGACAACGCATCTCCCGTGAATTCTCCGTTAAACCTCGGAAAACGGTCACATTCGACGACTATCGAACCTGGCAACGACCAGGCCGGTGTTCCACGATCGATTAAACCCTACACCGATCGTTCCTCGAGCTGCTGGACATTTTAAAATAATGTTGAAAAGAAAGAGCAGGGTAACATATTACCGAGTACCGCTCACTGTCATAAGTGGTGTCCACCCCACTCCCGGCACTTCAACGTTGCAACATAGGAGCGGAGTGGACAGTTATTATGACAGTGATCGCGTTCCAAGTGTCTTCTCACCTAGCAACAGTTGTTTTACATTCCCCCGGGTACGCGAGCACCTTCGAAAGCATTTCTAACCTCTGCAAGCCCCTCGGGGCCTTCGGATACACCCATCTCGGAAACAATCCATACCTTAATTCAAATTTAACATTTCAAAAGTACGGTCCAATAAAACTGAGGAGAAAAAGATAATTTATCCTACAAGCACGATGGAATTACGAAGGACAAAAGTATAAATAGGTCCCAAAAGGCCCAAGGAGTCCCCAAGGGTCAGGGAATCCCCAAATTGTTCGAATTTCATTTTCCGAGAGGCTGGGTCAGAACCGACCCAGGCAGCGCCACCCGAGGGGGGGTGTTCACAACCCTGCCTCCCGGATCCGGCCTAACCCAAAACCAGCGAAACCGAAAAAGGGCCGGCTCGAACGGAACAGCCCCCCCCCCCCCCCCGCCCCCCCCGAAGCAACGAGGAACGGTATCCGCGAACTGACCGAACGAGCCGCAAAACAAAAATGGCCCATCATCCTTCGCGATTGACACGAGCTGGCCCGTCGTCGCGCCCAGGGTCTCTTTCCCCAGAAGAACCGTCCAAAAATAACCGGCGACAGTCGTAGGTCGACCGGAACCCCGCGAACTATCGCGAGATGCCCGACGGTTACCATGTTCGAAAAAAGGAAGAAGAAAAAAAAAAGAGACGAAAGAAATTCGAGGGAAAGAAAAAATCCCGAGCGCCTAGAAGAACGGTCGAGGAGAAAACCGAAGCGCGTACGGAAAATAAGACGCGAATCCCCCGAGCGGGTAGACACACAGCTTCAAAGGCGAGTTAGCTCATCACTCCCTGTTAACAGGTTAACCCCTTGCCTCGGCCTGCCTGCCTGCCTGCCTGCCTGGCTCGCGTCTGCGTGTCACGGAGTCACTTCACCAGTAGTCCCATAATCCGCACACCTCACTCCCACGAGCCTGGAGCACACTATACCATCGGAGACGATGCTCGCGACGATCATTTATTAATGCTTCCCCCACTGATCAATTCGGCTGAGGCGAGATCGGGGCTGAGAGAACGGCCGAGAGAGAGAGAGAGAGAGATCTTTCCGGAATATGTATATAATATATGTATATAATATATGTATATAATATATATATATATAATATATAATATATATTAGATATAGAAATATATATATGTATTATGTATGAACAGCGTCGCTTAACAAAGCGTGAAAAGTATAGGAACGTAGAAAGAACGGTGAAGGAAAGAATAGAGTGTAAAAAAATGAGTGTTAGAAAAAGTAAAAAACTCACTGGCGTAGCCACCCCTCGATCCGCTAGGTGCCAGGGTAGCTCCAGGTGTCACCGAGCGCGCACATAGACGACGACGCCGCCTCTCCTCTTGCGACCCGAACGATCCCTTTTTGTTTCCACGCACCCGGCCTGTGTACGCGCGTGTGTTGTATATATGTGCGTACGTATGTGTCACCGACGGGGACGTGTACACCGCGCACTAGTCTCACTGGATACTGGCAGCAGATCCTCTCTCTCAGCGTATCTGTGTACGCGCGATCTCACGTCTCTTCTCCGTCGCCGTCGTCGTGCTCGTCGTCGTCGTCGTCGTCGTTGCCGTTGCCGTTGTCGTCGTCGTAGTCGTAGTCGTGGTCGCTCGTCGAATCGATACCGGCGAACCGCGGCTTACTCGGAACTCTCGAACTCTTACGCCGAGAGAACTCGAACGCGGCGAGAGAACACCGAGAGAGCGCGCCGAACACCAGGGGCCCGGCCCGAGAGAGACCGATTCGAACGGACACGGAAAGAGCCGAAGCGCCGCCGCGACACTGGAGCGTGTATCTCGCCGGGCGCCGCGCGCGAGCCGAACCGTGCCGAGCTACCCGCTGCTAGTTAGCTAACTAACCGTAGCTGGAATATATATCGGCGACGGTGACACGGTGGTGCGAATCGATGACGATCTCTCTCTTTCTCTCTCTCTCTTTCTCGTACTCCGGGGTGAGTTTAACACTTCGGACAAACGGAACGGTCACGTTTCTTTCCTTTATGTATTACGTATGTACATATAGATTCCGAGCATATATAGGTGTATGCTTGTGTATCTGTGTATGGATGAGTATATGTATATATGTATATATATGTATATATATATTTATATATATATATACATATATATATGTATGTGTGTGTGTGTATATATTGTTTCTCTCTTTATCTCTTTCTCTCTCTCTTTCTCTGACGCGACGGACGAACGCGAGACGATTCGTTTTGTTTGTTTATATGAATATATATGTATATATATATATATTTCTTTTTTCTGGTATGTACGAGTTCGACCGACGCGTGAACTGACGTGCAGGATCCACGGACCGTGTACAAAAAGGTCGGCCGAGAGAAAAGAGAGAGGATCCGGCGACACGAGCAACCCGAAGCGTTTCGAGGAGCTGGACGCGTCCCTGGTGAGCTCCGGTGCACGACTGAGGCGCCCTCTCGCCCCGCCCCAGAGGCGCAGCGGCGCTCACGGCCGCGAGGTTCGACGGGACGTCGATCGATCCGCCGACTGGCCCCACCACTGGACCCTCCGGGATGGTGAGGAGAAATCGCGGCTCTGCGCACGCGCGGGATTCATCCCTACACGGCGCGCGCGAGCTGTCGAGGAATCGAGAAACCGCGCGTCCTGCCGCGATCGAGAGCTCGAGGATTTGAATCGAGCGCAGCGCGCCACGGTGGAATGGTAAAACTATTTTTTTTGTCGGCATAGAAACATGTTCGAAGCGTGAAAATATTGTACTATAGATTCGGTTGAATCTTCCATAAAAGTTTATACGCGTACGTTGTATGTATCCATGGCGACAATAGAATTTTATTTATTTTTAGGAAATAGAAAATATTTTTTAGTAGATTCTATTCTAAATCTTCTAAATCTATAATATGCGATAAATATAGAAAATATTCATGAAAAATATTGCACGGTCACGTAAGATGCATGTGCAGTCTTTTTTTTAAATAATTCATTGTTCGCGTCATACGAGAGTTCATTGCACTCCGACTTGATTGAATTGTTCATAAAATGTTAATTACTTCTGCGAACGCGACGAAGAACGTAACCTCGTTTCATAGAAAACGTCTGATTCAAGTTAGTTGGATCGTCCGAGTGAAATATCAAGTAATCAAACACGAGGGATTACGACAAGATTAATTGCTATTTCTCGCTCACTTTGGCGATCCGTCACACCGTGTGCGCACGCGTGTCTTCAGGGTTGGTAACCTGCCATGGGAAATCACTTTTCGCTGCGGTCTGCCGGGAAGTTAGGCTCCAGTCGAACTGATAAACTGGGGGACAATGCTCGGAGTTGAAGTAGGTTAGGTTCGGAGATGGAGGGTGCGGATTTTTAATCTGCGTCCTGAATGCACGGAACTGTTCGGCCTGGGGTTAGGCTCTTTTTAGAGAATTTTCGTTGGCCGCCACCTGGTCCTCTGATTACCTGAAGCACTGTAAAGTGGCTTCCATTGCTGCCGTATACTGATGCCATTAACGGCGTATTGCCTCTTAGCAGCATTTACTGTTGCTCGCTGGAAGACTATACTTCGCCCAATGTTCGAGAAGTGATGAAAGATGTCACTGGGAACATCTCTTAAAAGCTTGCGATTTGGGCGCTGGTTATGGTTGGAATATATTTGCATTTTAGGAAACTGAATGTTTTATTAGACAGCGACTGTACCCAGCGGTTGGCTGCCTGATGATATCTAGTAAATAAAAGATTCCATGATTCATTTATTGGAATTTATTATGCTCATACATAATTACACAACGATGTCTATTCTCCCTCTTTTGCAGAACTACACAACTACTCCTGTAATTCTCTCGTACGCTAAGCAGAAATTTATTATAGCTTCATCCTACACGAGATCAATATTATTAAAGTCTATGTCAATGTCTTTCTAGTCAGTTTGCTTAAAAAAGGATAAGAAAGAAAATTTGTCCAGTATCTTACCGACAATTGGTAACGCAGTTAACTGCAGTGCAACAATACCGACAGCGAGGAGTGCAGCTTGCAGCAGATATTACAGACTGTGGGTAACGCAGACATCCATAAAACCATCTGAAAATAATATTAATTTCTTTTATGCGAAATAATAAAGATCGGTTCGAAGAGAGATACTACTTTTTTCGGAAGAAAAAGAATGTGCTTAATAGAACGGAACATTAGAAAACGTGAAAAAGCTATTCATCCACTCGTCCAATCCGCCGAGAAATGATAACTCCAGGTAATCTCGTTTGAAATGAATGACAGAAACAGTGTTCAACGAATAATATCTCCAAATCATACTGTATTATTCGCAAGATATTCGTGGCTCTCTACCTATAGTACAGAAAAACGATTAACACTAAAAAATCATCATGTATCTCCCATTTGTATTACAGTTTTGGAATCAATGAATTCGTATCACTCACCCATCCACGCACCCTCTTCAGAAATCACACACATATTCGACGCTACGTCTCTGCGTACACAGGATGAGTCACATGAAGTGTCACATGCTAATTCCCTTCAAAACTATTCTCTGTTGCAACAAAAATTCTTCTGGCCATTTCGTACATAGAGTTTCCCCCGATAAAAATTCTAATTCCGAATACAACAGACCGAAAAACCATCTTTTTCTTTTTTGGCAATACAAAGAAAAAGAAAATAAAATGCGTCTACATAATAAAGTTGTAAAACGACATGCTACTCAATTGTTCTGAGCAATAACACATTGTAGAACTATTCAACAAGATATCAAAAGGACGCGCGAACCTCTGCAGTCTATTTTCAGCAATCGTCGATAATTTTGTTCGTCTCCCACTACCACGCTAGTGAGCTATTAAATGGTGTCACAATAATGCAGACCCTTAAAAGGGCGCCAGTGTCGCTACGATCGTCGAGGTACCATTTTCTTTTTTTAAGGTACTCGTGAAGGTACCAATAGATCGATGAGACCGCGACAATGAAAAACCGTATTACTACACTAGGGTACCGGCGATACCGCAGTGACAAAAAGGGCAACCGTTTCTAATGCATGGGTACCCATGGGAACGCAGCGACAAGGTACCGATCTAACGCAAGGGTACCAATAGCAACGCAGGGACAGGTTTACCATTCTAGCAGACGGAGTACCAATGATATCACAGTGACACGGGCATCATTCTACTACACGCACATCAATGATACCACGGTATTACGAGATACCATTACAAAACTTCGAGGGGTACCCGATGATTACTGCAATAGCACAATATACCATTTTAATATACAAGGTGCCGTTTACGGTGTACCGTATTATTAACGTGTACCATTTTCTTTCTTTTTTTCTGATGTGGCGCCGTGTACGGTACACTACTGGTTTCCAAGAAATATTGAGCTCCCGACGAGGATTGTGTTTGGTAATTTGAGAAAAGGAAATTCAATGCGACATTGAACAATTTTCGATGGCACTTAAACACATACTGTGACGCATCCTATTCGTATGAAAAATTACACACATATAGATATACCAGTATACAGGGTGTGCGAAAAATGTCAGTTTTTTTTAAAGTGATTTTTGCGGTTATTCGAAAAAAACTTGTTTTCCTTAGCACGTTCGCGATTCGACGGTTCGTTCTCGAGTGGTCGACGAAGTAACGCAGAGATCGGTATCGCTTGGAGACGCCCACGCTCTCCTAGTACCGCCGCCATATTGCCGAGACTGGGGGTCACGCTTGCTTACGTCACTCCCAGCAACGATCTGATTGGTCCGTGTTTTTCGTTGATAACTCGAAAACGAAGCCTCGTATGAGATTTTCGCAAAGGGGAAAGTTTCTTAGAACAACCACAGGAATCTCCCCTTTAAAGGAAGTCGAACATTTTTTGGGACACCTTGTATACACAAGGTGGGGCATCTGAAATAAATATCTGGAACAACTCTGTTATTGTTAGGGATAGAAAAAAATGTTTCAGACAAAATTTGCTGGATTTCGATAGTAGCGTAATTGTATGTTAGTAGTTTTTTTTGTATAGGTGAGCGCGTGGGACATATGAAGGTCAAATCCGTTGATTAAATTAGCTAAATAATCATATATATTTTATTTTCTTTTAGATTAGATGGTACTTAGACATATGCAAGTCACGCTAATTAAAAAACAAATTTGACCTCCATATGTCCTCTACGCTTCCACTTACAGAAGAACTATTAACATGAAATTATAGCTACTTTATAAACCACGAAAATTTCGTCTGGCACATTATCTGTCGCTGACAACATAATCATTCAGATTGCCCGTTTCAGATGCCTCAACCCGTGTGCGTATATATATGTGTGTGCTAATAAATATACACACACATGTAAAATAATAAAATTTAGCTTAAATCTCACGCGTACACTAGTCATACGTTTATACTCCCTTTTGTTTTTCATTTATACACATATATATGTTTTATATACTTCCTCTACATAGACGCGCATACGTATACACAGGAGAGATGTGTGTGCGTGTGTGTTTGTGTGTGTATGTGTCTCTGTGTCTGCGTGTTTATATATGTACACGTATGATGTATGATGTAATAATAATACACTATGTCGCATATAAAAAACAATTACTTATCCGTAGAATATAAGATTGTTTCGTACATATACATATATACGTATATGAATATACATACGTAGACTCGCGCATACATATGTGCACACATACACATATGAATACGTATATGTATTTACATATATATGTGTGTATATATATACATAATCTTTTTATGATTAATTTTTTTCACTTTAATTAATTAAGTGTCAATTTTGTATCGTCGTCGTCGTCGTCGTCGTTATTAATATTGTTAGTTGTTATTATTAATTATTATTAGTATTTATTATTAATTTTAGTGTTATTATTATTATTATTATTATTATTATTATTACTATACACATATCTAGTCTCCTTACGTCTTCGTTTCGTTCGAAATTGTATTTTTCTTTCTTTTTTTCTTTCCATCGTTCCCTCGTTCCGTTACCAAAAGTTTGCTTTTTGTTCAACAATTGAAATTCTCGAATCGATTAATAATCGTCGTTCTCTTAATTAAAAAAATAATTCTATAATATACACAATCGAGAATTGAGAATTTTTCCAAGTGGGTCGACTCAATTTCGATGTTTGCAAAAAAAAAAGCAAGATTTTGGTCACTCGAGACACCAAAACGAATTCGCATATTGTTCATAGAAGTTAACTTTTTCATTTAACTGTACACACACATTATGCGATCAGAAAGTCGAAAATCGATTCCGGATTCAAGATTTTTCCGTGCTTCGTTGCGTATAAAATGTTTGAAATTTATTTAAACAAATTATCCATTACCTGAATACAGCAACACATTTATCCGGTGTTCAAATCGAAATTTCATTCTCTCTCACTCTCTCTCTCTCTCTTTCTTTCATCGACTCATGCAACTCATCATCCCGTGGCACGCTAAAACAATTAGAATCGATTGTTAAAACGATAAATAATTTCAGTTACTTTTGTTTTTCTTTTTCCCTTTTTTTTTTTGTTTGGTTTCGTTTCGTCAAAACGAAGCAGAAGAAAACAGTTAGAAATATAAAACACCGCTTATTTTACAACGTTTCTCTTTAATTATGCAACTTGTTTCTTTTTTTTATTATCACTGTATAACTGTCATAATAATCGACTTATCTGCGTTTGTTTATACAATCATCCAGAATCATAAAATTTTACCTCGTAGTCGCACGATACGATCGCTAACGCA
>CM052084.1:7643741-7665563 GCA_028453745.1 Agapostemon virescens
TATATATATATATATATATATATATATATATATGTATGTATGTATATGTATATAGTACAGTTAAAAGGAAAAAGAAAAGAAAAATATACCAAAAAAAAAAAAACAGAAAAAAACAATAAAACATTATTTAAAAATAATAATTATTGCTTCGTCGTTATTTTACGGATATACGTAGATCGAAAACGAAACAAAAATTCGAAAACGGTCTCATCTTCTTTTTTTTTTTCTTCTTCTTCTTTATCTGTCTATCCTTAAAAATTACAATAAATGACAAGTAATCGAAGAATATTCTTTTATACTTATTTTTTATCATCTTCGTCCTCTGTTTCTTTCTTTTTTTTTCTTTTTACCGCTTTAAAAGCTAACAATTGATACAAAAATCGACTCGTTGACGACACGATTAGAAAGGCTATCCAGAATACTCGACGGGGATTAATAATGTAATTAATAATCGACGAGACTTTTCTCGTTGGATCGTTTAATCATTCGATAAAAAAGTGACTCGGATGGACCAGGGAGCTCGAACTTTTCTCGTGAAATCAAGCGAGTTCGAAATACCGTGTTCCCCCCGTAGCGTCGCGCTCCCATACCAGCCACTTGGTCACGTGTGGGACGCGTCGTTACGGAGGGAAAATGCTGTGCGACGAGCTACGGCCGAGGATAAATGTCACGGGAGGTGGTAGATGTATAATTATTATGATGATGATGATGATGATGATGAAAGTAATAACTTCAGGAAGGGGATCGTGATTAAATGAACATAAAACTTCTCGTTACCAGGTGCATCGAACTTAACATGGCGTCACGTACCAGCATATGTAACGTTGAGCAGAGTCTGGGACATACAAAACGACGATTCGTATGATTAATTTTAAACCTAAATTCATGCGATCGTAGGTTCAAAAGTAAATCGTTCGCTGGAACAATAAGGGCGACGATGCAGTGAAAACGATAGTTACTCGAGTGGAGAGGGTCGAATCAAATTAGAAGAATTCGGTAAAACTGGTTTTGGAGACCTACCTGAATTATGCATTGATCCGTTAATTGCGTTAAGACCGATAAGAGAGCATTGATCCAGTAATTGCGTTAAGCCCGATAAGAGAGAGCATGACTTATGATCATGACACACAGCGTGTTCTAAAAATGTTCGAGTTCTTTGAAAAGAACGATTCCTGCGATTGTTCCGAGCAACATTTTCCTTTGCACTGTCGCGATTCGACGCTTCGTTTTCGAGTTATTCGCGAAAGAACACAGACATCGCGTTGCTCTGAATATAGCCGCTATTATTCCCGACACATGACGTCAGTAACGTCAGTCTCTGCCGCGCTCCGATTGGTCCGTGCTTCTCCGTTAATGACTCGAAAACAGAGCCTCGTGTGACGTTCTCGCGAATGAAACAGTTTCTCGATGTAACCGCGGAAATCTTTCTTTTCAAAGAACTCGAATATTTTTGGGACACCCTGTAGGTCTGCAGACGGGTAGGAACGAGGGAACAATCTTGAGGTTATGGTAAGTGTCAGGCTAAAAGAAGAGGAAACGAGAAAAGGGTCGTCTTGGTTGGCAGGTGTTCGAAACGTCATCCTTCATTGTATTCGTATCTCCTTTCTCCGCTGCCATCTTCAACCTTGTTTTCCATCTGCTCGGCTACGGTCGGCGACCTCGCGGAGAGGGAACTCCGGGAAGGAGATTGGTTTCCATCTTCGACCTCGACGAAAGAGTTTTCATCGTTTGAAATGTCGGGTCATGCGAACTGCAATTCTTGTTAACGTTCGTGTCTTTGAAAGTGTTAGCTTCTCGAGAGCTTCGTCCTCGAATTTTGATCTTCGACTGCTCGCTACTTCGTATTCTTACGTTTCGCGTAATTCTACACTCCGAACATAACCTCTTATCGGCTCGCGTCTCCTCGGACACCGTTGCTCGACAATTCGGCCACGTACACGGCACTGTGATCGTTAATCGCCATCCTCGTACTCTCATCCCCGTATGCCATAACGTAGCTGTACTTTTTGGTGGATTTGCATTATTTTTTTTCTGTTTTCTCTTTCGCGCGTGTGTATATGTATTCGTTCGTGTTTAGGTGTACGTGTGAGATCGAGCCAGAAAGCCAACTGCCGGTGGAGCAAACTCTAGCTGAGGCACGCGATGTCGCGACGTTGATGCTGCAAGAGTATTATCTGCTCCACGTTCCGTTTCCACATCCTGGAACAAACTTTGTTCGATTACTCTGGGACCCGGACCGGAGGTGATGTCATGTCGACTGACCACTTCAGTCGATGGAGCTACATAGTGATGGTGCAACGAAGGACATTCGAGGTGTCGCTCTATTTTGATCGCTCCAAAACGCGAAAATAAATAATGCCAGTGCTACAGACGCGTTCGTGAAACTGGCAACACACCGTAGGCATCCGCGTAGAACCCCTCTTACACGTTTCACGACAATTAGTTTAATTGCTTTTTTAATCGAAGGCTACCAATATCCCAATTTGCAACGCCGGACCCTGCAAACATGTTTACATGTATATTTCCATTTTCATAGAATATCGATCAATGTGAACGCTGATACTTGTACCTCGAATGTGAAATAAAACATCCCTGAAGTTTTGCGAAGAAATTTTTTATAATTTCTTTGAAAAGAATATGTGACCGATCATCTTAGTTTTAGCTTCGCTGTTAATTTTAGGGTAGCCGTGCTGTTTTGTAATACCTTCTGATCGAATCAACACAATTTTGAAATACAGGTTAATTAGTTTTATGTTCTAGAAATTGTCAGAACTACTATTATTTCTCAACCATTGAAGTAGGGGGATCCTCTAATGAGTAGCATCGACAGTGCTGCTATCTACTATGTTCGATTTAGGTTGAAGGGAAAAATTCTCGTCAATAGACTGTTTAACGCACATCCTTTTTAAATCAATGATAACATCAATTAAAACTCTATGCATAACAATTGAATCGACCTTTGATTGACGTGTGAAAGTAGTCATAACCTATATTATTTATCTTCTCTATAAATAATGGATGAAATTATGAATATTTCGGGACGAATCTGTGTAACAGACTAATCGCACGATGATGCAATCGCAATGATGTACTTAAAATGTAACTGTCATACGAAAATTATAATTTCATAAAATAATTTATTCTTAATACTTACTAAAAATGTCGGAATATTCACCGTGGACATATGTTTTATACGTACGTAAAACAAAAAAAAAAAAAGAAACAGACTTTCTGTTGATCTATAATTACAGAATGTTAATGTACATATAATATATTTCCATGTACTATCAAAAATTATAAGACACCGTTATTCGATCGATATGATCAAATAAAGAAATTATAGTTCAGTCTAAAGGTAAAAATGTAGAAAAATGTAAAAATACTTTGCAGAGAGTCCAGGGATAATTGATATACGGGAAATAACTTCTAATAACGTGTAAACTGTTGTTCAGAAACTTCACGACTTACGTCTACCTCGAGACACTAAAAAAGAAGCTGATAAAGACAACAGTCCGGTAACTTCAGTATGAATGTTACAATAAAAAACAAAGTAAGTCGGTTAAACAAACGGCGTAGAACAGGGGTGAAATCAAAAGACACATGCGAAAGGATTGTATGACCATGCAAGACAAACGATTAAAAAAGAAAAAGTATAATCAGTTCTCTCAAGATGATAGATGAATAAACTAAAAAAAAAAAAAAATGCTTTATTCTTCTTACAAGAGTGAATATACTTTATTCGTAGCAATAAACAAAATTAATAAATGTATTTTATTTAAATATGCATGATATTCGTCTTATCACAAAATATAGCTTAATTTAAAGGTTATCGACACTTTAACAATCTTCCTCCCTCATTGACTTAACAACGACCGCATACGCATTCAATTGTATCGTTCCCGACTTGCTCGCGCGTTGACTTTTTCACTGTCGATCATAGGAAGGACATATCAACTATCCCCAACTTCTTGCAATTGGTGCGTAATGAACGCGTTAAGAGAATTACTAACCAAACTCGTGCCGGCAGAAGAAGCAGACGTGGCAGCAGGGGTAGGCACCGTCAATATTGGATGATATTATCTACATCTGCGAAGCCGCATGCCCCAAGTTCTGCGCGAGACATTAACCGTACGAGCTCCCTCGCGTGCGACGCTGCGACTTCCAACGGTGGTCGTCGTGGAAAATTACTCGATTCTGAAATTACGTTTACACAACATCAAATTAACCATTCAACAGTTCTATCTGTTCACATAAATTAGACGATACACAAGATAAATCATTTGACAACATTTTTTAAATATCTGTAATAACATTTTGTTACTCAGTCACATCTGTTTCTAACCATAGTGACTCTATGTGTCACCAACATGGTGAAATTGGTCTTCGGAGGGTTGATTTCACCAAATAAAATTACCCGTAAAGTATTTGTTGTACAGAAAAATGTTTCAAGAAGAAACTGTTCAGTACGGAGGAAGCTATTTTTATCAATTGTCTAGTGTTTATGAATTTTTCACATAGTATTATAGATGAGTGGATACACCTGGATCTAATCTATCATATTGTGATGGTGAAAATACATAATTTCATTAAAAAATTCTATGACCTTGAAATCCAGAAAAATATCACCTTCAGAACAATTTGTATCCCATTACTGTATTTGATCCTTTGAACAGAATAATGTTTTTCTGTCAGATATTTCTCTGCCATAAAAGATAAGCGAGCTAATTAAGGTTAGGTGACACACCTGTATAGTTCAGTAATTAGTTTTTCGATATTTCATTTTTTCCTCCACAGATATCGAATCACTCTCGACTTTTAGTATCAAAATATTGTGCAATATTTGACCTAGCAGGCTGTAACATCGCTTATCATGATTAGTAGTAGTTTAATTATGTTTGTAGAGTTATGTAGTGTTTCGATTATGTAGCTAACGTGTAACGTGTACGTCTCTTCTGATTCCCAGCCTCGTAGAATTATTACACGCGTATGTAATATCTGGGCAAAGACGCATTTGCATATGCTGCTGGACCGATCTCATCAATATTACGCTCATTTACAATTCGAACACACCGTTTTAATCTCTGAATTATGTATGCGGCAAACGAAACGTGCATTGTCTTACCAAGGATAGCGGAATTGAGTCTTGCGCAAACGGTCTCTCTTTGTTGAGGATCGAGCTGCCATCCGACCGGCGAGTCCCACGGGTTCGCATAAGCAAGAAGACTGAACGCGTCGTGAAGCATCTTTTTATTGCTTTCGATCTTCCCGTACTGCTGTCGCAGATGTATCGACTGGGAGTAGAGCTGTCTGCCGAATTCCAGCATTTTCTCGATCGCCTGTTTGTCGCCACCGCAGAGCTGTTTCCTGTTGGCCTTGTTCGATGTGTTCTCCGGAGTACAACTGCCGTTTTGTTGCTGGTGGGTTTGATTGGTATTGTCGATTTCTGGGAACAGGCGAAATTTTCTTTTCAAGAAAAATTTCAACCAGACGCAACTTTAGATCCATGATAATATAAACTAGCTTGAAAAGGCAAATTGCCTTCATCCGCTTCTCTTGCCAATTTAATACATCTTTCGTGTAAAGTACGAGTTTCAATTTTTCCCCAAGTCTTCGAAAATTTCGAGGCTTTCAAGATTTTCAAAATTATGAAGACTTTCAGTGTTCTAAGTTTCGAATTATGTTCGTCAGCGATACGAAGGTCTTTCAGATCCTATCACTACATACGAGGGACACATTAAGTTGCGTACATGGGGAACGGATGACGGTTAATGGGAATGAATAACGTCGATTACATTTCTCACGGAACAACACAATAACGTCTCACCCATGTCAACGTCCTCTCCGTTCTGACATTTGTATCCGTTCGTGTTGAGGTCGCCGTTCTGGTAGCCGTTATTGGTTCTGACGCCGTTCACGATACTCTCTTCCATATCTACATCGTCCTCGATTTGACCGTTGACGAACTGTTGTTCGGTGGAGCCGTTGATTACGTTGCTAATGTTCATCTCCTCGACGTTGCCGTTCGTTGAGGACTTGGTGTAAGCCTTCGTCGATTGTATAACGCTAGTTTGATTGATGTTAGAATTCTGACAGACCTCGGAGTCGCTGCCGTTCACCATTTCGACGAACTGTCGGCACTTCAAGGCGAAAAGAAGGTTCGAGTCTCTCTCAAGGAGACCCGGGTACAGTCGACTCGTCAACTCTATGGCCTCTCCCATTCTGCCTGCCAGTACTAACTTTAGAATTCCTGAAAACGGATGATGTCAATTAGCATTGTGTTTCAGAGTCGACAATTTCGGACATGTAATGAAAGGACATATGTACACAGGGTGTCCCATAAATTTTTAAGAAATTTGAAACTCTCCATTGAAAATAACTTTACATATTTGCTTATTAAAGAATATGTTATAATCGAAATCGTACAGAATCTAAATAAATTTAAATAAATTTAATTGTATTATTTTTGTGGAATAGGAACCTTCATGATTGCGTCACACAACTTACTGAGACTTACTTTGTCTGTTTTTTATGGAGTTGAAGTCTTCCTCCAACACTTGACCAGTACTGTTAGCAAATGCTTCGGCAGTGGCACAATAACCGTGATGGACTAAATATGTAGATACCATTCTGCAAATAAACAAAACGAAAGGAGAAATAATGATTAAGAGGGTTGATCCGCAGACTTTTATAATTGAATAGAAAAAAATGATAAAATTCAGAAGGAACATTATGTTTCGGATTTATGTGTTAAACTACACTTTAAAGGCAAAACTTAAGATGCATGTTAGACAGATATTTTTCCAAACAACCATATTATGTCAGAACGTAGTGTTTATTAATAAAAAAAAATAATAAATAAAGTATTATTTCAACAACTTTTAGTGATCTTACAGTTCAGAAACATTCTGCTACTCCTGTATTTCGTACTTAAATCGTCTGACTGCTAGAAATGACGACAATAAAAAATATAAAGCAATTTATAAAGTGCACACGTTGTTTTCATAATTGACAGGTCGTCAATACTGACATTTCAACGTAGTATTTCTACATAGAGAGCAAAGCAACGAGTTCAACTTACTTGTGGAGAACTGCTTGCCACTGACCATGATCTGGCGTGGGATAGTTTATAATTTGCAATCTTGTTCGAACACGAAGCTCGTTAAGCATGTCGTCGATGTCAAAAACAAATGGTTCCTGGCCGAAATTTGCTTCCACCACTTCTCCTGGTGTTTGAAGACCCACAGTAGGGTATAAATTTGGCTGTGGAAGGTTGAATATGTTAGTAAACACTAGAAGTAGAGGTCTGCGAATAAAACACGATGGTCGAGACGGATTTTGGAAAATTTTGGGATTCTTGAAAAACCGTCCCAATCGTGAATAGAATTCTTAGGAATCTCAAAGTTTTTGAGAACGTGTTCCGAACCTGAGAAACATTTTTGGGAATCCCTATGGAATCGAAATCCCGTCCTGACCCGACATTTTTGTGTCCTCGCACACCTCTCAGAAGCAATCGATTAAGCGTGAGGATAAATTGTAAATACCGGAAGTTCGGTGAATGCGATACCAAGATGATGTCCGTTCTTTGTGTAAAAGACAGTGTTATTAACAAGATTTACACCGCAACCAATTACATCGCCGGTGGTGAATGTTGGCCCATATGGTTGTCCTGTTCCAGAAGAACAGAAGCTGTGTCCATCATCAGCATGGTACCCATAGGAAAGCCTGTCCCAGCCTGGCAGCCTGTTCACGTTTACACCGTGTGCCGATAAACCAACTCCCATGTAACCATCTCTACCTTTACTGACAATCTTCACTTCGAAATAGTAGAGACCACAAGCTGCTGGTATTGAGTGTGTTGTACGAACACTAGCTGCGTCCTTGTGAGTTTTTCCATAACCTGAAACAGAACCGCCATAGATTTATTAGATTGGTGAAAGAGTCAACTGAAGTAGCAAGGTTAAACTCACAGTTCTAAAATATAAAACAAATGAGTGTCTTTCAATTGTTATTTTGTTATTTGCGAATAATAATTTACAAGTTGGATGTAACTCTGATCTATTTGACTATGTATTGTTTTAAATTGTTTAACAAGTTCAGAGTTTACTTGCAGGTATATGGTTTTTCACTTGGATAAATATGTTAGAATTATTGCAGTTTATCATATATTTTTATTAGTTAATTGATAAGATAGTAATTGTGGCAGAATGTTTATTTAATAGAGAACGTTTAGAATTGGAAATATAAACTAATAAATATTACCTTGTTATATTGTACCCCGATGTTTATTTCACAAATTGCTGTGATGAATTATTTATTGCTTTATTTATTCCTTTAGTGCATCCATTGATGAAATTAAAAGTGTTGAAATTAATTACATAAAATCAAGACAAAATTGCATACACATATGAGTAATTAATTTTCATGTTGTTTGTAAATTGGTTTAATAATGGAATATATTGTCATAAACTGATTTGACGCTTGGTGTTGCAACTCATTGTTAATTAAAATTTAATGAATTATTCTCGAAATGATTATATGAAATAATAATATGTGAATTGTTCTGTACCTCTAGCATTGCTTATAAATGATATTGATCATTGAAACGGACCAAATATAATTTTCAATGTAGCATCATTTAATTACCATGCATTATAAAATAATTTATTGCAATGCAGTATATATTTGTTTTACGACATATTAAACGATTCTTCATTTGTTTAATAAAAGTCAAGTGTTACAACATAATGATCAAGTGGTACGAACAAATTGAAAAGATCATTTTCTGGATAATATCATAAACTATGTAGAACAATTGCAAATAAATTGTGAAGGCAAGTGATTTATCAAATACATGTTCAAGTACAAAAGATTAACGAACGAAAGACAAAAAGAATACAAATTGTTGTGGAAAATAAATTGCTAAAAAATTAGATATGACTAAATAAATGATAAAATATAACAAAAAAAGATGCGTTCACTTGGTAAACATTTTATTCGTAAAGAAAAAAGGCAAAACAACATAAACAATTGCATAAATTGCACTCTAGTCGCGACAACTCTACATTAACATTAATCCTGCAAAAGAATGTAAAACCAATACATTAATTCTCAGTGTGAACACAACTGGACACAATTAATAATTCACAACAACAATAACAACAACAACAAATTCGTGCCATTTTATAATCGCCTTCTACGAAACCGCGAACCGTTTCACAAAATCGAGAAGCAACAAAATACATAAGATAAAGATAAACTAAAACAATAAGATTCGATCTAATACACCCATTAAGACAGAAAAATCTATTCGTAATTGTTTACAGCGTCGACAACGCGATAAGCCCTCGGGCGTGAAACGTTGAATTTCTGTCGTTTCGACCGAACCAGCGATTTTATTGATAAATATAAACCGTGTAACGACACGTTGCAATATTCAGTACCGTCACACGCCACGTGCAATGAAACTAACAAGTCCAACATTTAAATGTAAAATATGTAAACTGGGAGATTAATCTACGACGAAGATGGAACCAGAGAGGGAGGGAGGACGCGAGAGTGCGGGCGAGCGAGCGAGAAAGAGACAGAGAACGAGCGAGCAAGCGAGAGAGCGAGAGAGAGAGAGAAGGAGAAAGAACAAGTAAGCGAGCGAGCGAGAATGTACGTGTGTATGCCTGCGTATGTAAGAGAGACAGAGTACGGGAGAGTAGGAGTGCAAGAAAGAGACGAGCGAAGCACAAGAAGAGGAAAGAGAGAAAAGTAACTGTTCAAACATCGCAGCTGTCATTGTCATTGCGTCTTCCCCTACGCAGATTCATTTTTTCCGTTGATCCGAGAAAAAGCTCAGCCCACGAACAACACGAATCCGACGGGGGTATCGACGCGTTCGGGAGAATTACCGTTGAAAATCTGGTCAGACAACAAGAGGATCGGAGACGATTGGGAGAAAGTCTGAACGTAGACCACGACCGATCAGCTGATTCCTTTGTTTAGGTCGCTGACACACGCGAAACGGAGCCCTGCCATTTTCAATCGATATTACAAGCCCCGTCGACGATTCGTCCGTATCGGGGAACGATCGTATCCGATTGGCCAGGATCGTTAGACGATCCTTGAACAAGCATCGACGCGAGCGATCGAGCTGGATCAATCGACCTGGCCTACGGGAACGATAGACGGATGCCCCGCAGGATCGTAGGGAGCGATCGAAGTGTCGTACCTTTGTAATGAACACGAAGATTGTTTTTCGAGAGGCCGATGAACGTGTACTTGTCCTTGGAACTCCACGACCTTGGCAGCGGTGTCTCCTCCTCGTTTACCATCGGATAAAGCAACTTTATAGGATCGACGGGCTGGCTTTGCACGGGATTCGTCTGAGAAACCTCCATAACACTCCGTTCCTCGCTGGTGGCGGCCATCTTTCTTCTGAGCAGCCCCACTACTCTCGCCCGTGGACTGTTCTTGACTGACTGCGCAACGGCCCTGCGCAACACCACAGCTTTACCCCCCTGGTCTCGCGAACGCATGAAACATAGATGCAACACACGCGGAACAGAATCATTGAACAGGCGGAATTACACGCGTCGACATCTGTACGACAATCGCCGTTTTATTCTATCGTCTCGACTGTTATGTTCGTCTGGTTATGGCCACTTCCGGGAGTGCCCTATAGATGGCAAAGTTAGTCCACGTCTAATAGAATTTTCGCAGTGACGGTTCAAACCAAAGGCTGAATCGGTATTTTTAGGTTACGATTATAGCTGATGAAACCAAGCGATAGGAACACCGATATGATGCTAGCAAAACTATTGGATTTTTTTTTCATTTCGGAAACGCAACGCATTTAAGTTGTATTAATAAATATTGTCAAAAAGAAAATTGTATATTTTTGATCAGAAAGAAATTGCGAATATATTTGTATACAGTATTGTATATGCATTTAGTAACGAATTTACTTTGTTCTTGTAATGTTTGTAGTTGATTTCGATGGCAACAGTTTAGTGTTGTTCTTAAGTCTCATTTTTAGCCCGGATCAAATCCTACATCTTTTTTTAGCATGGATCAAAACCTAAATCATTTTTATCATGGACCAGGATGTCTTCTCTGATATTACTGTCAGATGACACTTGAATAGTTTGATAGTGTTCCCGCGTTTATAGTATTTTGCAAATATGGCATGCTGTCAAAGTTATTTACCCGATTATTTTTCTGTAAATGATATTTTATCCACGGAAGAACGTATAACTTGCAAAATTGAAGTCGAATTACAAGGATTAGGTAGCGATTTGTTTAAATAAATCACTATATTTTCAGTATTATTACACTATCGATACATTTTTAACATTAAGCTCTACTTTTGAAGATATTTTCATTGTTACAATAATCTATTTCATTGACGTCGTTATATTTTTCATTGGTACTTTGATTCGACTTAAAATACGAAACATAACCTATTCTCTTCAAGTTCAATATATTTAATTGCGATCTTTTTTGGAATATACAACAGGACGTTTATGAACAAATCCGCAATTCAATTACTATTGAGTACTTGCTTCTGTCGTTTGCATGAAATATGTTTTTAACCACTTAAATTTGTACTTACTTAAGGTTTTCTGGATAACTCTTCAACATCCGATACATTAAGAATTGGTTCGAAAGTAGAATTCCCATTATGGTTGGCAGACGCGCTAAAAAATTTACAGAGTCCTATAGTTAGCGTCGATTTACCAAAAATATACAAAGAAGGATATAGGTTTGTTTAAAATATTTTGATTCTTTATTGTAATTTTGCATTAATAAATTCATCTTTATTATTATTTTAATTTATTTACTATGGGAATTTGTTTGTTCATTTGTTTTTTATTTTTTTGTTAGGGCGATTTTAGAAGCAGATGCAGATGCAATTGTTTTAAGCAAATGGAATCCTTATTTTTACGAATTAGGCATGCATGTGATGAAATTTGGTGACAGAGAAACAGAGCAAATAATGGAAAGTTTGTTACAGGTAAACTAAATTGTTGATTCCAAGAGCAATTGTGGTTTCATGTCTGCTAAAATACAGACCTTTATGATTTTGACATAAATGGTGAATGGTTGGATGGAAGTGATAAATATGGAATCCAAATAATTTTCAAGTACTCAAACTTGAACCTAAATACTCCTTTTAATTTCACTGTTGTTGTATTGAAGATTAACATTAATTTACTTTCAGACATTTAAATCTCGTTTTCGATTAGTTATGGACTGGGCTCATAATCCGATATCCGACCCAACACTGGGAAACCAACTTCCAAGACTTGAAAGAGATCTGTTTCTAAATGGAAGAAAATCTAAAGTTCGATTGATAGAATGGCTAAGAATGGGCACCAACAGTATTCTCCCATCCGAAATTACAGCTAATTTGAAAAAGCGTAAACGAGCTGATTTCGAACTTAACTGACAAATTTTTTTTATTTTTTACATGCAAACTATGGTTTTAATAAATTAATTGACGTTATAAAATAAAGTGTATAAAATAATATATTGGACTATTTTTGTATAAAACGTTTAATGCATTCAATAATAAAGCATCTTAATAGAAAAATTGTATTTTTTGTTTGTTTATGAAAGTCCATGGATCATTTACACTTTTTATTATACGATACACACTTTTTCTACAACGTTTAAATAACAATTATGTAAGAAAAAAAGTTTATTTACAATTTTTTTGTGTAGGCTTATTTATTGGTTGTTTGTGCTGGTAATGCTTGGCTCACAACCTAAGGAACATTCTTAGTCTACAAAACAATCGTAAAGATTGAAAAATTGAGAACATTATTTTCGAAAAGTCGACTATGATATTGGGGAACAGACGTAATTACAATAAATAGGAGAATAATAAAATGATACATGAGAAAGTTCATAATTGTAAGAAGTATGTGTATTTTTTTTTAACATAACATATACCATAGAATAAAAAATTAATTTTTCTATTATCCATTATTTAAAAATATTTCGTCGATTAAATTCTTTTTTTAAAAATATTGGAAAGCGAAACTAATATATTGTCTTCAATAAAAACATGTTATAGTAAAAAATAAATACAGAAAGAAAATATGCAGAAACGTGGTACAAGTTATCCCTCAGTTTAACCAGTTTCCTTGTTTATTATTGACAATATTTATCACTTCCACTAATTTACAGTTTGCACGCCCTCTTAGGCACACATTACACAAAAAAAAATATATATATATATATTTATATATACATATATATTATTTTTTATATGTATTATATTTAGCATTACGTATTTATCGTAATGTTACACACTAAAGTATTACTAAATTAAATGTATTATTGCTTCCTATCCGGCCATAAATACAAAATCTACTAGAAGTCGCATTGTACATTTGGAAGCAACGATTTATTTACTTCACTAGCTACTTCCAACTAAATTTATTTCATCACATCATTAATCTAACATTAGCTCAGCTTTTCTGTATATAATCTTTCAACGATGACAAGGATTTTAAAAAATGTTTAAGGTTCACGCCTTGATATTAACAATTAAATATATTTTTTTACAAAAAAAAGACATTCGTTAAAACTGATTTATTAGCATAAAAATTTTGAATGTTCTATGAACTTTTGAACAAAAATTTCATATATCTGTTCTTTTTATTGGATATTTTTTGTTCAAGGAATTCCAGTATGTCAAAAATATTTGTTAAACTGATGAAGAATAATTTCAGTCACATTCCAAATGGCTACAGCATTAAGAACAAGCATGCGTACTTCTTTGCTAAAAAAAATTGCATTGCAATGGCGTGTGCTCCTTTCTTCAGTGAGAGAGGTGCTAAAACTAGTATACTAATTGATTTTGATTTATTATCGTGGAATGTCATCTGTTATGGACAGGATACAGGACCGAAACTTCTTGAACAGTCTTCAACATTTTCTGGACGTCCTGTTTAATGATGTTTTGTTTTAAATTTTTCCATTATACTATAACTTATATGAACGTTACGCTTATTTCATTACACTTTTCTAATAGTTCTACTCTTGATGAAGTTTTTTTTCTCACAAGGAAAAAATTTAACTGAAAATGTGGTTTCCTAACAAGTCCTGTCTCATATTGCAAAATAAAATTAATATTTTATACTCTTCCATAAGAATTATACTTTTTTATTTGTGAGATGCCTCAAAAGTAATGATAGCATGAGTAAAAAATACCTAAGCAATTTTTAGGTACCGCTTTGATATGCAACAGGAAGTAGTTCACAATTCAAGAAGAATATTTACTAGCTAAATAATGTTTTTAAATTATCGGTTTTCAATTTTTAATTCTAAAGGCCACTTAAAGTTAATAGTTTTAACTAGGAAAATAGGTTAAGAAGTTCCATATTGAAGTTACTCAATTAGGATTCTAGTTAACCGTTAGAACACTTCATATGTTATTTAAAAAAATATATAAATTTACTTCAAAACGTTTGTACATGTAGTCATAAATGAAAATTGAATTTCGCGCTCTTACTCTACGCGCGATGTTAACACGCTATTTATACAGTTGGTACTATGAAACAAATAAAATGATTTGAATCTTTCTGTTGTTCATTTTTATAGATTGAAAGAATCGACTGTTCAAATCTTGAGATAGGACTCATTAAAAAACATTGTTGGAGTTGATCCTTGTCAGAAGAATATTTGTTAGACTGATAAAAAAGAAATGTCTATAGCATCGTCATTATTGGAAAAATAGAATCTGTCATTTACAAAAATATTTGATTATTATTACAATCGTTGATCACTGTGTCTGTATAATACAATATACAATTGGTATAACAGGGTAACAAGTTGCTTACCGCGATAACAAAAATATTCTCTGCAGGAATATATTATAAATAATATAATTAATTAACCCTTTTTCTATAAATAACAGTACACTTACGTCTACGTACGTAACAATTAATGTTAATTATATTATTGTTGCGTTTAGAGGTCGGTCGTGTATGGTTTTGAAGTAAATGAAGAAACAATCTTGACAAAAGTTACAAAATTAACATACTTAAAAAAGAAAGAAGAAGAAGAAACAATCGTAAACGATTATTAAATTGTGGAAACCGAAAAATCTCGAACAATCATAACGTTCTTGTGTTTATAAAATGCAAAGATTGTTCTCAGATCTCTCAATTTCTCTAATCCTTAATTTTACTTACATGACCGTTGTACAAAAAAGTATAGATAATTAATGACTTCATTTAATTATCGATTTTGATTCGAACCTACGATTAAGGCAATTAAGGATTAATTGAGCAATCCATTGAGCACCATAGTTACTCAATAAAACCAGAAATCGTACATAGTATTTTCAACAGTCGTCAACTGTTCGCACAGTTGCGACCTAGGTAATTGGATGCTCAAGGTCATTGAAGGGTCATCTTTGTTACAATGCTTAGTTACCCCCACTATTATGCATTTTACAAAAATAGATGTTCTCTTCGCAATTCACAGTGAGGAAAACCGTCCTCGAACAAACAATTAACGTTCATCCGATTATTTCGAGTTTTATTATAAAATATAAAAGCTACTTTATCGTGAATTATAAAAAAAAAAGAAGAAGAACAATTTGAAACTGTACTCTCAACTCTGTGGAACGTGAGCGCTAGATTAGAGAAATTGCTTCGATATTGTCACATGAGTAGAAACGACATTTAAAAATCACAACATCCCCAAAAGTCCAATTCATTTCTACCGAAAAGCAGTTTTTCTTCTAGAGATAAGCAGTTGTCCCAAAATGATCATTTTGAGAAAGAGTTCAGAGAATTGACTTCCCAGGATCTTCAGAGAAATCTACTTGACTCTTGAATATCACATTGTATTTAGTTAGGTGCTCGGAACTACTGAAGAATAGCTCTTAAAATTTCGTATCGGTTAATATTGTGTGCAACTCTGTCATTATGCTTTGGAATTGTTCAATGAACTAGAAATGCCCGAACAATGCCATATAAAAAGTTCATTTTAAACTGTTGCACATTTTCAATGTTATTGTCAGAATTACGAATTCTGTGTTACTCTAATATATCGCTTGAAATATTTCCAATCATTTCTCACTGTCCACGATTAGGTTTAACAACAGTTCCCATGCATCTCCATCAAACGTGATTCCCATGTATCACAATATTTCGTTGAACACTAGAACAGTGAATGTACAAACAAAATTTGAGATGGCTCGAGCCACAGAAAGATTTCCGATGGTGACATGTAAAGTGTTGCCATAAGATTTGATCTTTCCTCAACAAAACAATTTCTTTTTTTAAACAAAATAACGTCTTCTCCGGAATCATTTAAGATCACAAGAATTTCAATATCTCAAGGAACATAACTCTCTCAACACGAAACAAATATTTTTCTGGTTGCCACATATGGTCGTAAACATTTGTCACAGAAATTAAGCTCTTGGAGAAAAAGAAAATGCTTCCACAACGTCTGCTCCAACGTTCCCGAAATCGTAAGTACTCTAAATTGATGCGAGTCAGACCAGCAAACAGTCGAGAACTATTCACTTTGATTCCACAGGATCTACCAGTCGAGTCTGTTAGCAGCTTTTAAAAAGTGGATTCACTCTCAAGACTGGGCTCCTGCTTGAACATCCTGAATCCGGACACACTGGTGACGTCTTCTTGACTTTGTATGGGTGTAAGGTCCCTCATTATGATTACAGGACTTCCCCCAGCTAGCATGTGATCTTGAGGACTCAGCGGTGGCGCATTAGCAGGTGTTAAAGGACTGCTAGGACTTTCATTGCTGCTCACATAACTGCCAGGAGCGTTTGAGATCGGAATTGGCGTTACAGCACCATTCACTTCAGCAGTAGCACCACCTAGAAGCATCTCCTGCAACAGGTTGTCGATGTGCGCCACACCGAACAGCCTCACGAATTGAATCTGTTCAATCATTTGCCAAGAGATGGACTGCAGGGCTGGCAGGGTTAGCAGGATCTCTCCGAATCGACCACGACTGTCGTACTGTCTGTCGCTGATGTAGTCCTCCAGATTGATCTGAATCTGGTAGCGCAGCTGCTTGATTCGCTGCGGTTCGCTTAGGCCCTTTGCATCTGTTGACAGAAATCGTAGATGATTTTATGATCTGTCTTAGTCTGACTTAGTCTTAAAGACATAGTGTTCTATGAAGTATTAGGAATGTATAACGTTATATAATTCAGTATACAGGGTGCCCTACCTAACTTGACCATCTTGAATATCTTGCTTATTATTTGTGATAGGAAAAAATATCAAAGGGAAACATTATTTTGTTCTCAAGCTCATAGTCTTCGAGATGTCAATTTTTAGTTTCAAAAAGTAGAGAAACTTGTTTGCTTGATAGATAGCTTCATCAATGTGTGCCATTCAGTATTCTATGCTACTGTAACAAGCATATGCCTCATATAGAGTCATAATTAATGAACTTTAAGTTTCTTCTATTTGACAATCACTCTACTATAGTCTTATCTACTATCCTGTTCTTTGTCGATTATCCAATTTCATCATCTTCACTTCTTCCACTATATTCCCATCAATATTATGCTTGAAAACGACACCTATTTATGTAATGGAAGAGTTAATATATTATACTAGTATAGTACTTTACATTTTCTGTTAAGTTTGTTCATAGTTCCTCCCCGAAGAAACGAACCAAGTTACTACGTACTAGAAGCAATAGTGTGACCAGCATTACAACTATCAATGTTAGGCTACTAAAAGAGAAAGAGAACTGAGAAAGTGTTTCTACCAGCAATCAACAAGCAGCAACTCCATAAATTGGAACTTGAAGCCTAACTAACAGAATACCGTACACATTCAAAGACATCAAAAGGAATAGATGAACTTAATGCTAGGTTTACATAGGACTAAAAGTGACCATTTTACATTACATTATAAAAATGAAACGTTCAGCCATTTTTAAAAATAATATATACCCGAAAAATAAATTTGTTGAATAATTCCTCATAGATGCATCTTTACAATCTCAATAATCGCAAATGAAAAATATTATCTGTTTTCAAGACTTGATGACTCAATGGGTTCAGGTACCATCTGGAATAGCTAGTAGGCAGATAATCTTCAGCTTAAGAGGATCACACGCCAGGCAGCTCGCAGCAGGGAGTCTACGATCTTCTGCAATTTATTGGAGAATGGCGGTGGTGACCGCGCCGATGATCAATTAAATCTCATTGAGACAATCGTTCTCGCGTGCCCGGCAAATCATCGCTGGATGACACGCAAATTCTTCGTATCGTTCGGCTGTGGATCGCGACGCGAGACCGCTCGAGATCATCGTTATCCGAACACGCATGGAATCCCCTAATTGGGAGGCTCATCTAATTACTGGACCGCCCATTTAATTGTTCGTTTGCTGATAAGCCCGGGTCAAGTGAGTGTGTAGCCTCCGGAACATGTGGTTAGACGACACCAAGAAAATTAAGACAGTCACTATTATCCAGTTTGACTGCAGGAGCAATTTAGGCACTTGCTATTTAGGCGCTACACAAAAATTGCTTGACGAGAAATTGTCTTTGAGGTGATGGCTCTAGTTGAATTATTGGCTGCAACAGATTTATCTGACTTTAGAAGATCATTGACACTTTCTGTTTGACTACAGTCTATTGCTTAACTATGTCAACTGCTGTTCTAATTTATTTGGGTATACATTATTTTAAAAATGGCTACACATTTGTTGTAACGTGAAATAGTCACCCTCAATGCACCGTAAACCTAGTATCAACGATACCAGCCACTGTTCTACGCTGGGAAATTCCCTAAATTGAATAATTTCCAAGGCATAGTAATAGACTATAATGAACCCTGTAGATTAGAGTTGCAGAAATCTGTTATTGGTGTCTAGAGGATGAAGTAGTGAACCGTTTAATGATCTTCGCTACCATGGATCTTTGAGTGTCCTATACTGGGACTTGCCCTGAGTTCATCGAATAGCGAATTGAAAGTGAGAAGCTGTAGACTCTGATAGATACAATGTAATAAATTGTTCAACTATAAAAGTTCTTAGCACTTAAGAGTATAATCTTGGACTGTGTTATAGGAGAAACAATAAAGTTAAGTTAAGTAAATTGGGTAAATTGAAGATTGTGAACTGTTGTATATTATAATAGATGGTGTATAATGGGCTAGGGTTCAGGAAACTAGTTGTTGGTATTTGGAGGGGCAAACTTACTAGGGTCGAAAAAGACGATGGCTTTCAAGCATGCGAATTCAGTGTCGTCGATCTGCACCTCGTTAAGCGGTTTCACCAGCTCGTCCATTACTCTGACGCCAACCTTGCTCATGTCCAGATCCTGATTGCGACCCTCTGCAGACAAAGATATGACTGATAACGACAGTTAAGCCGTCCCTATCGTATACAGCTACCAATCGACTGAGTCCGGATGAGATACGAGTGTACAAGAAGCTGTGGAACCCGACAACCAGTTTGAATAGACCATCTGCACTCATGCTACTGCATTTCGCAACGTGAAGGCCGAACTCAGTCTACTAGCTACTCCCCAATACATGGTCGTGCAACTTGCTCAACGAGACGATTGATTTATTTTCTCTATTGTACTCTTTGTGAAACATATTTCCAATTCATTTTTAATCTTATCTAAAATTCTATAATCAACAAAAGCAACTGTAGTTAATTAACATTGTTAATCAATGTTAAAAACACATTGATATCAGAACCAAATAAAATCAATGTAACTAAGCAAAATATTGTTGAATATTTATGACAAGGTATAGGTATTGACAATAACAATTTAATATTAATTTAAGCTACTAAAATTTTTGTTGAAGGTAGAAAATCTGTCATACATTTTTATATAATTTAACAGACTGATTTATAAGGAAAATAATTTTTAAAAATTTGTTAAACTTATTAACAAATTGAAAAGAGCTGTTTGCATCGATCGTCTCGCTTTGTATGATTAAATTCTACTTAAGTGCAAATAATATACAACAATTGTCTTCCACAAAAATTCAATTTGAAATATAAAAAATGGAATGTGCAACGAGGTAATATTAAAAAAAAAAATGTTTTCTGGAACTTTTGTGGAAGAATGTTAAAATAATGTTAGTTTGTTTAGAAGATAATTCTGTCGTGCATGCTGTTGTTATTCACTCACCCATTTCCTAATAATTATGCCATACCTGTTTACGTAAGTGCATATATGTATATATATCAGAGAAGCTGTTTATTATTTTTCAAATAATAATTTGTATTTTTACAATTAATTATTTAAACATTAGAACATTGTAAACAAAATAATCTATAATGGCGGATAAATGGAAATTACGTATTCTACATGATAATTTTGCGAGCTTCTAGATAAACATCGGTTATCAATTAAGAAGTTTTAACAATTACACGGTTTCGTGCTAGTGTGTTCGTTTCTTGTTCGTGTTATCGACAGAAATTTAATCTATCGATCGTATCGACAGATGAAATAATACAATGGTAATTTTTATCGCGTACAACTGTATTTTTAGCTGTTTCATGTTTCTGTAAAAAATATTTTGACGTGATAACCGTTGACTGATACTGTTCATCGGATAATGATAATTTTCTAGAATACAATAGTGACTCCAATTAGAAAAATAAGTATCAAGTGGCGATAATAATTTACAATTTTGGCTCAACGATATCAATTATGTATTAACTATCGAGAAACACTTATTTTTAAACATTTCCAAATACTCTTACTGTTTTTCATTTGATCTATTCACTTTTATCATAAACGTGTCAAATATACAATCTATTAGTAATTATTTTTACTATGTATCGTTAACGTAGCACACTATGTTACCGACAGAGAATTGAATAGGGGATGTCCCCGAATAATTCAAACTTTTGCGGGAAATTTGAAAAAGAGATAAGAATTGAAAAATAACAATCAATACATTTTATGCATATTTTATAAATTAATTGTTAATTAATTTAACGATTACAGTAGCAACGTCGGAGAGGTAATTTGTGAGCATCCGTCAGTATACAACGTTTCTCAATATTCATTTATCATAATTATTAATTAAATAAATATCATTTAATTATTAATTTAATAATTGACGAAGTAAATATTATATAATTATTAATTTAATTATTTATTAGATAGACAAATAAATAATTTTGTAACTTTAGATGCAGTGTTGCCAGATTACAATCCCGCCCGTCGAATTAAAAAAAACAAGATGGCCGACTGGATTGTTGGTTAGCACAGACACCGAAGCGAGTCCCAAGGCGGGAAATTTAAAAGAAGGACGTACCAGGACAGTTTTTCGTGATGATGCAGTTGTTGCCTAACAGAAGGACGTCCTTGAGCTGCATGCTGCGCCTGGCAACACCGAGGAGAAGATGCTCACCGGCATGTGCCCTCAGAAGGGCGACCTGGTCGTCCAAGGTCAACTCGCTGAAGGCTGGGATATACTTGGCCCATTCGACTAGGATCAGCAGTTGCTGCTTCATGCTGTCGCAGACGTCGTTTATGTTCGCGATCTGCTTCGTGCTGAGATCGATGTCGTTGCTCGGGCTGCCTAGCTGTTGGCAGAACGCTCCAGTTACCCTCTGCGAAATTTTTTTAGCAATTTTAAAACGCACCATGTACAGGGTGATTCGAGAAAACTGGACCGAGATGAGGAACAGTTGAGTACTACGCCATTTTAGAAAGAAACGGTCGATTTCTCGTCACTGACTGAAGGGATTTTTATGAAAATTTAGTATGATATAGTTTTCGCGAGATTAGGGTCGGTTTAAGTCATCAGATTGTTGGCTGAGAGTTTGTTTATGAAATAAAAATTGTTT
>CM052084.1:7679472-7689623 GCA_028453745.1 Agapostemon virescens
ATATTCCATCTTCTAACTTCCATTTTATATCTGCCATCTTCTGTCTGCCATCTTTAATCTTCAATCTTTAATCCTCTATATTTCATCTTCTACATTTCATCTTTTGCATTTTGTCTACCATCTTCTGTCTGCCATCTTCAATCTTCAATCCTCCATATTCCATCTTCTAACTTCCATTTTATATCTGCCATCTTCTGTCTGCCATCTTTAATCTTCAATCGACTATATTCCATCTTCTACATTCTATCTACCATCTTCTGTCTGCCATCTTCAAACTTCAATCTTTAATTCTCTATATTCCATCTTCTACATTCCATGTTCTACCTTCCATCTTCTATCTACCATCTTAAATCTTCAATCTTCAATACTCTACATTTCATTGCCTACATTTTATCTTCTACATTCCATCTTCTACATTCCATCATCTATCTACCATCTTCTGTCCGCCATCTTGTATCTGCCATCGTCCATCTTTTACCTACCTTCTATTTGGAATTTATTCTGCATTTGGTATCTGTATTCTATCTTGAATCTATATTCTATTTGCTATCTACATTCCACTTGGAATCTACATATATTCTATTTGCAATTTATCTTCTATTTGGTATCTGTATTCTATTTAGAATCTATATATACTATTTGAAATCTATCTTCTATTTGGTATCTATATTCCATTTGGAATCTGTATTCTATTTGGAATCTATCTTTTATTTAGTACTTGTATTCTATTTGAAATCTATCTTTTATATGGAATTTATCTTCTATTTGGAATTTATCTTCTATTTGGTATCTCTATTCTATTTGGAATCTATATTCTATTTGGAATCTGTATATTCTATTTGGTATCTATATTCCACTTGGAATCTGTATTCTATTTGGAATCTATCTTTTATTTAGTACTTGTATTCTATTTGAAATCTATCTTTTATATGGAATTTATCTTCTATTTGGTATCCGTATTCTATTTGGAATCTATATTCTATTTGGAATCTATATATTTTACTTGGTTATGTATTCTATTTCAAATCTATCTTTCATTTGGAATGTATCTTCCATTTGGAATTTATATCCTATTTGGAATCCATCTTCTATTTTTAATCTCTCACAATTTATGTCAAGTGAACACATGAATCAATCTATCTCTTCTCCTCCTCAGGGACCACTTCATCTACATTCTTTCTCTCCCATTCTATCTCCCCATAATTCAGCAGCTTCCGCAATACGTATCAAGTAAACAAGCGAATCTATCGATGTACTGTTTCCTCATCCACCACTTCATCTATTTTCTTCTCCTCTCATTCTATCTGCCTACAATTCAGCAGCTTCCGCAATTCATATCAAACGAACAAGTGAATCGATCGACGTCGTTCTTCCCCGGAGGACCACTTCATCCGTCTTCCTTTTCTCCCGTTCTACCTCCATAATTCAGCTGCTTTCACAATTTATGTCAAGCAAACCTGCGATGTTTTTCTTCCTCAAGGGCCACTTCATCTATATTCTTTTCCTGCCATTCTATATCACCATAGTTCAACAGTTTCCGCAATTCATAGCAAATAAACAAGCGAGTCGATCGACGTACTTTTTCCTCATTGACCGCTTCATCTATTTTCTTCCCCACTCGTTCTATCTGCTTACAGTTCAGCAGCTTCCGCAATTCATAGCAAACGAACAAGTGAATCGATCGGTGTGTTTCTTCCCCGGAGGACCACTTCATCTGTCTTCTTTTTCTCCAGTTCTATAATTCAGCTGCTTTCACAATTCATATTCGCGATTCGGATGGATCGAACGGACGTTCGAGCCTAGGGCGACAGTGCCGTAAGTACCGTGGACAAAATCGAGGTGTCGAAGAGTGGAAAGTCGACAAATTGCCAAATAGGAAACGGTTGAGAAACGGGACCGAGTAATTGATCGTAATTTCGTAAGACCTTCCTGACACGATCGATCCGACATATTGAAAAGCAAGGACTCCACAGTCGGCCATTTTGAAAACGCTTCAAGCCCCATCGTCCGTTTACCAGTCGCAACAATGTCAGGATTTCTATAAAATATTTGCAATGATTTGCAGAAAAAAAGAGCCCCGCCTTTCTAATGCGCGAAAGTACATAAATTATTTTTTAACTACCCTCGAAATTTATTTTTTAGTTTCTATTCTATTCTTCTCTTATTTTTAATTTATTTTCTAAAATTCCGTGCCTCTAAGGGTTAACAAATAAAAATATCTTTGATATGCAATTTCCTTGAGAAATTAATTAAATAAATTCCTATCGTAAGTGGATTCTGTGAAATTTCTAAATAATTTTAGTGAAATCTGGTAGAATTTGTGGATTTAAAAATGTTTTAAATTTGTTAACTTATTTTTTATTAATTTATTATTTAATTTATTGGTATTGGCAACGTCGAAGTTGAATTATCGAACAGTTTTGATTATTCTTTATGATTGTGACAAGTTTGGAATAATGAATATTTGAACGACGCCATTTTGGAAGTCCTCCGCCTCCCTTAGCGTGAACGACGATCAAATAAATCATGCTCGCATAATTATAATTCTGTTACAAGCAATTTATGGCTTCTGCGACCAGCTATATGAAAATCCCAGACCATCGGCCGATTTTCCTAGGAGATTTATGGTTCCCCATTGCCGTATGGTGCGCCGTGAACCTATTCTACAAGGAATTTCGACTGTTGCTCAATTACCAACAAGAAATGATTCCCAAACGTAAGAGTTCTACACAAAAAAGTGAAAGCAAGGATAATACGTCGACGAACGTGGCGAATGGCTTAGCTCATGAACGAAATTTCTAAACATTTTCCCAAACATTAAAATCAACGTATAGATTTATTAACTTTCATATTTAACCCACGACAAATTTCGCAAAAGTAGAACATGTTTCAATCTTGTTGCATCAAATTCAAATTAATTAATTCGATGCCAAATATAATTTTCTCGGTTGCATTCAATGACTTTTCATTGAGTTCAATATTTTCTGAATGTGTTAAATGATTTTTTATTGAGTTAGAGGATTTTAAATTGAGTTAAACGATTTCAAATTTAGTTAGCAGATTTTTAAGTGTGTTGAAAGATTTTAAATTGAGTTCGACATACTTTAAGTGAATTAAAGTATTTCGTATTGAGCTGAAGGCTTCCAAATTGAGTTAAAGGTATTCAAATCGAGTTAACAGATTTTTAAGTGAGTTGAAAGATTTTAAAATGAGATCAACATTTTTTAAGTGAGTTGAAAGATTTTAAATTGACTTCAACATACTTTAAGTGAATTAAAGTATTTCATATTGAGCTGAAGGCTTCCAAATTGAGTTAAACATTTTCAATTTGAGTTGAACGAATTTTGAGACAGTTAAATCATTTTAAAATGAGATCAACATTTTTTAAGTGAGTTGAAAGATTCTAAATTGAGTTCAACATTCTTTGAGTGAGTTAAAGCATTTCAAATTGAGTTCACCATACTTTAAGTGAGTTAAAGAATTCTAAGTTGAGTTAAAAGATTTCAAATTGAGTCAGAGGATTTTTAATTGAGTTAAAAGGTTTCAAATTTTCTTAAAAGACTTAAAATTGAGTGCAACATTTTTTAAATGAGTTAAAGGATTTTAAATTAAGTTGAAGGATTTTAAATTGAGTTAAAAGATTCTACTGCATTGAAAAATTTCAAGTTGAATGAAATGTTGAATTAAAAAATTGAATGAAAAGATTTTTTTATTGGATCGAGAAATTTTAAAAAGATTTTAAATATTCCTAGTTTTTTGTTTGGCGCCGGTTCGACATTTCGAAATTAGTAATGCGCGCAAAAGAGAAGATTAAAATCGTGGTGTCCTGCTGTGCTTTTAAATGGAATCCAAATACGTTTAAGCAATTTGAAAAATTTTCCAAATGAGAAAAAAAGATATGTTCAGGTAGCCGGTTCATCGAGGATACGATCAAACGATTTTATATGTTGTTTTCAGCAACAGTGTAATTTTCTCGGCACACGAATCACTGTATTACTCGCCGGATCAAGATAACGTTTAGGCTATTGGTCACTATTTTTGAGCGTTACTATGTTTGCTTATGCTAATGCCGTTTCCCAGAGAACAAGCCGGAGGGGGAACCGCGAATTAACAAGTAAAAGAAGCTTTTAGCTAGAAGAGTCCGCATTAATTATTAATACTGTTAGCCCGTCGTATAAACGCGCCTTTGAAAAATACGAAAGATATATTCGCCTTATTTTTCTGTCTGATCATATTCCGGCTCTCTCCTCTTTTCGGAATTTTTGAGAAAAAAATTTTCAAAAACTACAAAAACAAGTGGGCATAAAATTATAAATATTTATTGGTATAAAATATTAATCGACATTTTTCAGACCGTAAAATGTCAGTATACGCTTCTTATGAATTGATGATATCGCCATTATGTTCCTCAACCTAACCTCAACTGTAAGATATTTGATTCCCTTTTTATTGCTGATTTAAATATTCATACATTTATCTACGTTCTTCAAATTTAGTTAGATTATCGATTAGATTAATCGATTATCTGTTTATATAATCGATGAATAATATAAATTGGTTAAGAGTGAAGCCACATTCCTAACCTCAAAATAGTCGATTCCTTTCGTGCTGCGGATTCGAACTTTTATAAATTTATTCACATTCTTCGAATATAATTAGATCAATTTATCTAATCGATGAATATTGTTAAATTGAAAGTGTAGACTCATTCCTAACCTCAAAATAATTCATTCCCTTTTTATTGCAGATTGAAATCTTTATAAATTCGTTTTGATTCTACAAGTTTCATTAGATTAATTCATCTAATCGGCGAATATTATTAAATTGAATGTAAAGACTCATTTCTAACCTGAAAATAGATTTTCATTTCATTGCAGATTTTAATCTTTATAAATTAGGTTACATTCTTGAACTTTAATTAGATTAATTCATGTAATCGATGAATATTGTTAAACTGAAAATACAGTCTCATACCTAACCTCAAAGTAGTCGATTCCCTCTTTACTATCGATTTGAATCTTCATAAATCGATCTACATTCTTTGAGTTTTAATTCGATCAATTTATCTAATCGATGAGCATTGACCAATCGAAAACAAAGGTCAATTCCTAACCTAACAATTTGTCGTTTCTTTTTAATTACCAACTCAAATCTTTACCAATCGTTCCGCAATTCACATGAATTGTTATTAGGTCAATTCTGTTAATCGGCGAATCTTTGAATAAAAAATAAATCCGAAAACAGTTGCTTTTGCAAATATAATAATCAACTTTCAGCAACAGAAGCGTTGAAATAAAATACAACAAAAAACAAAATCAATTCAATTACAATTTATACAAAATTATAAATTAATCTTGACATGGAAAGCGCACAAATTAGATTCAATTTGTTTATTAAATAATAAATTGAAATAAATTGAATAAATTGAAATACAATTCCAAAATTCTAAAGTAAAAAACACACCAACGTCGACACTTTTGTGTAAACGTATTTCAAACAATGGAATTCGACTAGTTTTCATTTAAACAAATTGTTATTCTATTAACGGTGCAGTGATTCTCAGGCTAATTAGGCGGATGTCGTTCGCACCTGTCCGCCGCCATCTTTGTTTTCCTCAAATCGTCACGATTACGTAAGCGGCTGGTGAAAAAAAAAGGGATTCGCAAAAAAAGTAAAAAACTGTTGGAACACGTAGCGTGGCAACACCGCCTCCAGTCAGACTGTGTATTCCTTTTAGAACAATTACGTCTCCGTATCTGGGGACAATACTTAAGCGCAAAACTATTTGTGTGACAAATAATGATTAGCTGCAAAACTAATATGGCGGAGAGCATGGCAATCAATGCCGCGAAACCTTCCCATTTATAGAAGTAATTGTTATTAGCCACGTGACGGTGATTTAAAAGAAAACTTCGGAGCCGGAGATTAGGATGACATACCGGGTGATCGAAAAGTAATACGACACTTTTCAAAAGTTTACTATTCAATCGTTAAGAGACGGACATTTTATTAGAACCGAATTTACGACGACGATTAAGTTTCTACGCGGTTTCAATCATTAATATTTGTTGAACATACTTTTACACATTTTGCAACAGTTGTTAATTCAATTGGCAAATAAACAATTTGGCAATTGACTGACAATCGACGATAATTAGGTCCATTTGTACCTTCATTTAGGGTCTTTTCTTAACTCCTACAGGGTGGCCAAAAAGTAACTAGAACTAGAAAAGTAACTAACACTAGAAAAAGAAACTAGCAACTAGAAAAGGTAACTAGTAACTACTAGAAGTAACTATTACGTTGTTCGGAAAGTAATTTCGTTTTTTTTTTTAATGAAAATTAAAGATGATTACAGTGAATAAATATTTTATTGAAAATAACGAAATTACTTTTCGAATAACCCAATAGAATGAAAAAAAACTTTGTATATATTGTTTTGTGAAGAAATAGAAATTTGAGTCGGCCTAGTGACTTTAAGATTGTTATATTTTCTATTGGATTGAATTATAACTGATTCGTATTGTTAGAAATAAATTGTAATAAATTGTTTAGATTGTTAGGAAGAAAATGGGTTAGAACGCAGGAAGCATCATAAAAATGTTCTTAAATCTTTCTTCTATCGTTTAGTATAAAGTAGAACCAAAACCAACGCAAAATCTCGATTATAAATCACCGAAGAGTAACGGAGAGTGCTCCATAACAATAAAGCCTCGAGCTGCGAACAAACAAGCACGCACGTGGTAGCGAATGTTCGTCAGCAGGAACGGAGAAAGGAAGAATGGAGGAAAGAGAGAATAGGAGAAAGAGAGAATGGGAAAATGAGGGAAATGGGAGAAAGAGGAAATGGGAAAATGAGGAAAATGAGGAAAAGGGAAAATGAGGAAAAGGGAAAATGAGGAAATAAGAAAAGAGAAAATGACAAAAAGAAAAAACGAGAAAAAGGGAAAATGAGGAAAAGGGAAAATGAGGAAACGGGAAAAAGGGAAAATGAGAAAAAGAGAAAATGGGAAAATGAGAAAATGGAAACACGAAAAAATGAGAAAAGGGGGAAATGAGAAAAAGAGAAAATAAGAAAAAAGAAAATGACAAACGAAGAAAATGAAAAAGAGAAAAAATGTGAAAAAGGGAAAATGAGAAAAAGAGGAAGTGAGAAAAAGAGAAAAGTAACACAACGAAAAAATAGAAAAAAGAGAAAATAAGAAAAAGGGAAAATTAAAGAAAAAAGTGAAAAGAATGAATTCCGCAAACCGTGAAAAACATTTAAAAATCAAAGAGTCAGTTTTTAAAATAGAAACCGAGCTTTTAAATCGTCCAAAAACTCCAGAGATAACTGCTATCAAATAAGTGCACAGTACAATCTCCCACAAGGTTCTCCCACAGCAAACAACCGTACATTTCTCCAAACAACCTAACCTCTAAATCAACACGAGAATTCAAATTCCACGTAGGAACACTGAAAAAATGGTTAAATACATGAAACGAGTACCAGACCTAGCCCAACAGTGGCTAGACACGTCTAAGAGAGCGAATAAAAAATTGTCTAACCTCTTGGACAAGGAGGGGAGTGACCTTAGAGGGGTAAACACAATTCGATTACCTGCGAGACCCATTTCTGAGTTGTTCAGGGGGGTCAGGCTTCCTTTGGCGGGCTCGTGGTGTCTCTGTTCCCCGTTGCGTCGACGAGGGGGTCCTCGCAGGTGGCCTCCGTCATGCTGGTTCTTATCGCGGGGACGAATTACGTTGCAACGCGTCGTGATATCGTTAATTGCGTAATGGTTCGACCGTCAACGGCACATCGTCACGAAAAATCCACTGTGTCGATAAAGAAGGGGCTGTCGAAAAGAGAGGGGTGGCTTGAGAACCGACAGTAAGCGACAGAGACAGAGAGAGTGAGAAAGAGAAGGAGAGAGAGAGAGAGAGAGAGAGAGAGAGAGAGAGAGAGAGAGAAAGAGAGGGGCAAGAGAGCGGTACGAATAGTATGTCACGGAGTGATCCCGCAAACGTTGGACGCGTGCGACTGAGAACTGAGAAGGCTCAAAGAATTGTACGAAAACATAAGACAGTTCCTAGACGACGTCGCGGAGACGACTGGCGAGCAGCTGACGCGTTTTGCGCTCGGCTCGCGTGTCGGTGGTGGGGGAAGCGCGACCGGCGGAGTGGGGGGTCAGAGTGACTCGAGTCAGTGGTGGGTATGACTCGAGAGACTCGAGTCATCAGATGACCGCGGGAGGAGTGGGGGCAGACGGCGTGAGTAAGGGGTGCTGTGAGTTTTAACACTGAATCGCGCGTAAACGGGAATACGTTGAAAAGCAGCGTTGAGTTTAAACGTCACGTGTTCTCGCACTTTTCTATAGGGAATTTAATGTTTCTAGTGGCGCGTGTGCGATCCTCGAGGCCGTGCAGCTTTTGCTTGGAAGACTTGTCCTCTGTGGCGAATAATTTAGGAGGCGCTTCGAGTTACGTTTCCAGTAATTTACCGCGTTATTATTGAATTTGCAACAACCTCTCTGTGGAAGGTGATCGGACAAATTTGATCGCTAATATGGTATAACTATGGTTTCGTGATGGGCACTATGAAATGTTATTATTTGGTGTTGAGTACCACTGAATGTTATTGAAGATTTAGTAGTGATACATACTGCTGGGTATTATTGGGTACTGTTGGGTATTATTGAGTGCTGCTGAGTATTATTGAGTACTGCTAAGTATTATTGAGTGCTACTGAGTATTATTCAGTACTACTGAGTATCTATAATACTATTAAGTATTGAGTGTTATTAACTACTATTGAGTGTTATTGAATGGTATTACGTATTATTGAGCACCATTGAGTATTATTGAATACTACTAACTATTATTGATCACCATTGAGTTCTATTGAGTATTATCGAGTCCAACTGAGCACTACTGAGTACCGTTGAGTTTTATTAATTTTTATAGAGTATAACTGAGCATTATTGAGTAATTGTGGGTATTATTGAGTGATTCTGAGTATCATTGAGTGATATTGAGTACTATTGAGTATTGTTGTGTATTATTGAGTATTATTGAGTACTATTGAGTACTACTGAGTATTATTGAGTGCTATTGAGTATTGTCGTGTATTATTAAGTATTATTAAGTACTATTGAGTATTATTGAGTTCTGTTAGGAATTATTGAGCACTATTGAGTGTTATTGAGGTATAATCAAAAGAGGACAACCACCGAATGAAACTTGTTAAGAAAATTGCGCGTGTCTGGAGAAGTCGAAGTTGAAGATTTAAACTGTATCGAAGGATAATAATGCGATTATAATTAGGATGATTCCCAGTTCTGCTGAACTAGATCGGAGCGTGGCGAGAAACAGGTTTTACGGGGAGGGGAAAAAAAACCCGATTGTCGTCGCGGTATGTTGACATCCGATATAAAGAATTCACTAATTTGCATTTTAATAAGATCCACGGTCTCGTTGCAGTATTACGTGAATCGGAAATCGCAGGAAATTGCGTCACCAGGCCTGTCGGACGACATTTTGTATCGTCTTCGCTACAAATAATTTGCGTCAAGGAGAAGAAGAAAACGCGACACACAATTCCCGACGTGAAAACATCGAAATGATTCACGGGACAGTAACAACAACAGATACGGCACAGTTTCGGTAATCAAAGAAAAATTTAGCATCTTCGATCAGATATTCTGCGCAGCTCGTTTCGATTATCTGCGCGTCATTAATCTTTCGGCTTTAAAAAATCTGTTACAAGCCAACTATAAAAGCTATGCTAATGATTCTTGCGCACAAAAATTTATGCTGACTTCTCCAAGTACACCGATATACATTTGTATAACATTTACGGGATTGAAACAATTTTAAATAATAATCAAGATCGACGGATGTCCGAAGAATCGTGTGAACGAATCTAGTTGAAGTATTACACTTTGTTGAAGAAGACTGCGATTTCTTGACGGCAATTGTCATTAATTTGTGCGCGTGTAAAATTACAAGTGGGCAAAGATGTAGTTGTGTAATGATATAATGCGAAATTGTATTTGTGCAATGTTGCAATTGTGCACAATTGGAAGGGTGCAAAATTGCAAAATTGCAAATGTACAAAGGGGCAACTGTCAACAATTTTAAATGAGCAAAGTTGCATAGGATCAAAGTTGCAA
>CM052084.1:7703094-7764350 GCA_028453745.1 Agapostemon virescens
TACTTTTTTACAATTTTTAGACGCCATTGATAATACGTGCTGATAACGGCTATCAATGATCTACTTTTTTACAATTTTTAGACGCCATTGATAATACGTGCTGATAACGGTTATCGATAATTAACCGATTCACATATCTCTGCCGATTACGAACAATTAAGTTCTAAATGCGTGATCATTGATAGCCGTTAAATAAAAATCAACATTACCGCGAATATTGAAAATAAACTAACTTATAATTATGTTTAATAAAATGTGGCGATATTAGTATACATAATGCTATAATTATAAATTATAACGATCCTGCATCTTTTCCAATTAGCCATACAAGAATTAAATATAAATATTAAATATGAATATTAAATATATATATATATATATATATATATATATACATCGAATATAAATATTTACTATACATATTGAATATAAATATTGAAGATAAATATTTAATACAAATATTAAATAAATATATTGAATATATATATTGAATATAAATATTTAATACAAATATCAAATATAAGTATTAAATATAAAAATTGAATAGAAATATTGAATAGAAATATTGAATATAGATATTGAATAGAAATATTAAATGTAAGTATTAAACATATATTAAACACAAATATTAAATATATATTAATTACTAGAAACTTTATGGAGAGTTAATTCGAAGATGGTACCCATAAACAAATTGAAATAAATCAGTAATAAGCTATATCGAACGTTCTCAACAATTTAAAAGAAGAACAAATAAACCCTTTTAAAAAATCCTTGAAAATCTGTGAAAGACACAAGTAATTATTGAATGTCACGAAAAATGTTTAAACAATGAACAAAAATCGAATGAATATGTAAACGGATGATTTTGGAGAATTGTTTGTAGGCGAGTAACAAATAGTGGGACGACTGAAGATTTCGGAAAGTGAGAATACGTAACACAATTGCGTGAAATCAGCGTGGCTTCAGTGGAAACAAAAGGAGCTGTGTATCTGGATGATTGAATTTTGTCACGACATCCTGACTACGAACGCATCCTGCACGATGACTCAGGGCTGCTGACAAATTTTTCAGAGACTGTCTTCAAGATTAGGTTCCCGTTGACATCGGAAGAACAATCCACGGTAAACATCCGAGACTTATTGGTTGTTTACCGGGTGTCGTCAGTCTTTCGTTAGAGAAGCAACCGATTTCGGTGAGTCAAGGTTGACTCTATCCCCAACGAACGCTATCACGAAAATTGATGACACATATTGGCACGATAGGAAGATTATGTGAACGATAATCGAAAAACACTGCATCGACAGTCGACGCACACTACTTCCTGCTACTGACACAACTGTAGCGACTCTCAACATGGAAACTTCATTTTCAACTAAGGCATTTTTATTTTAACTACCCCTGCCATCTATTTAAACCCTGTCGTATTTATTTTTTAGATTAAAAATATGATTTTGCAGTGGTGATCTACTTTAGTGGATTTATACTGATTTTTATTGTGGACACCCCTTATATTTAGCTTAGGCTCCGCCATTTTTATTTATTATTAAAAATACGATTTAATAGTGGCGATCTACTTTAGTGAATTCATAGTGAATTTTTATTGTGGATACCCCTTACATTTAGATTAGGCTCTGCCATTTTTATTTATTATTAAAAATGCGATTTAATAGTGGCCATATACTTTAGTGAATTCATAGTGATTTTTTATTGTGGATACCCTTTATATTTACCTTAGGCTCCATCATTTCAATTTGTTATTAACAATGCAATTTAATAGTGGTGATCTACTCTAGTGGATTTATAGTGAATTTCTATTGTGGACACCTCTTAAATTTAACTTAGGCCCCATCATTTTTATCTTTTATTAAAAATGCTATTCCATGCGACAAAATGGTGGTGCACGAAAATTTTCAACAATTCGTTTTAATTTACTCGTATTTTATTCGTTTAATTGTGTCGGTTATAAAATTAATAAATATAGAAAATGGAGACGCTATTTGTGCAAATTGTGGAGCTTTAAGTAAAATGAAACAAAATGGCGGTGCACTATAATTTTCAACACTATAATTCCTCGTAATTTACTCGTACTTTATCTTTCAAAGTATACTGATTACAAAATTGACAAATATAGGAAAAGGAGACGCTATTTGTGCAACTTGTGAAGTATTAATATAAAATTAGACAAAATGGCGGCCGACCGCGAAATTTGAAATGAACAGTATCGATATATTTACGTGCGCACTTTATTCTCAGCTACTTTAAATAAGAGAATAGTGCTGCTGTAGCCAATGCGGTGTCAAAAAAGAAGAGAAGAAGCGAACTGACGAAACTCATGAAACGATGAACGTCTCTGAATGTTCGAGCCCGTTGAAAAGATTTTCTAATTTTGCCGTTGAATCGCTAGAATCGATGGAACGCTAAAGAAACTGTCTGGTTTCAGAATAAGATGAGCACTCGCCGTGAAAGAGTCATTCTTAGTATTCGTCTTGTAACGTGCGCTCAATAGGCGCTCATAAGAATTCAGGATGAATCTCTGCTCGCGTAACATCGCAACGAGGAAGACGGGCATCCGTCACTGCTAATTAATTTGCAAACAAGTCCCACGAAAAAATTGTTGAAATTTTACTAGCCGAAGGGACTTCCACGCACTCGATTCCTTGAAAGTTGGCTCCAGAGATTCTGAAATCAACGAAAACTGTTTGGACGATGTCTCATACAAGTTGTATTTATTTATTTATTTATAACTATTAAAATTCTGATCCTGAAAAACTGTTGATAAACTAACTTCATGACTTCCGAAGTGAATAAAACTTGCTCGAATGATTTCTAATTGAAATTGTTCATAATAATGAATATTTATTAGTAATTATAAACATTGTGATCCCCAAAGAGGCTGAAAAACCTGATTTTATGATTTTCAAAATAAATAAAAGTTGCTCAAACGATTTCCAATTGAAATTGTTCATAATAATTAATATTTGTTAATAATTACAAACATTGTGATACCCAAAGAGGCTTAAAAACCTGATTTTATGATTTTAAAAGTAAATGAAAATTGTTTTAAGCGTTCCTAAACTAAATTGACCGTAATAATTAATATTTGTTAATAATTATATAAAATTTGTATCTCCAAAGAAGCTACAGAAGACTGACATCATAATTTTTAAAGTAAATGAAAATTGCTTAGAGGATATCTAATTGAAGTTGTTTTTAATAATTAGTATTTGTTAATAATTATAAATTTTTGACGCCCTTCCTAATCTGAGTGATTCATAGTAATTAATATTTGTAAATAATTATAAAAATGTTGATCCCCCAACGGTCCCAGAAATTAATTCCTTAATTCCTTCCTAAAACAAAATTAATTATTAAAAATTACAATTTATTAACAATTACTCGATGATCCTCGAGTTCTCCAAAAACGAACAAGAAAAAATATTCTCCATCGAAAATAAATGTTCGACCGTTTCGAGAAGATGATTCGTGAAAAATTTGCGTTGTTGATTTAAATGCGAGGTGGCAATGCACCCGTTTCGCCAGATGTTGTAAAACATTTCTTGGTTCTCATTTTTTTTATCGGTCATTACGAAATTGCGTATCCCGTTTATAAAAACACCGATTGATCCGTAGTACTGACAATGTTGCGAGAGTGCAAGGCGTTCGTTTTGTAGCCGCTGATAACGCGAGATAAGAAGGATTAGTGTCGATAAACTCCTAATCAATTTCAAGGCGAACCAGATCCGCCATATCCGAAATCGTTTTTTTAGGAGCGAAACGCAAATCGAAATTTCCTTAACTACCATCAACCATTTAAAACGCGACTCAATTAATAAAAACTGTCTCGCAATTATCTCTGCTTAGCGTGTTACATAAATTCATAAATATTTTCATTGCCCAATCGATTGTTTCGTACGAGAACAGCATGGTATTAGGTTATGGTAGACCGAGCGCCATTTTCTCGAGTTTATCTCCAACGACGATACTTCAGAATCGATACTAATCGATAACCTACGTTTACAATCGGATAACAACATAGCAGCTTTTATGGTTTTATGCCTGGTAAAAGTTTATGGCTTAATCCATCGATAACCATAAGCAATCTTCTTGGCTGCGACGAAAAACAGTTTGCCTGTTAGACTATATTAAATAAGGATATTGAATTATTTAATAACGATCAAATCATTCGATAATAGTTGAGTCATTCAATAACAATTAAATCAATCAATAACGATTAAGTCATTCAATAATAATTAAGTACTTCAATAATAATCGAGTCATTCAATAATAATTAAGTCCTTCAATAATAATTAAATCATTTAATAATAATCATATTATGTAACGATGATTAAATTATTTAATAATATATGATTATTTAACACAAAAATTCTGTCGTGATTTTAAGAAAGTAATTTGAAGGAAAGTTTTTTAAAAAATTAGGTCCAACAAAATTGCTGAAAAGTGTATAACCCGATAAGATGGTCAAAATTGCCCTTCAATCAAATTTTTTATGCGTCAGTAGATATGGCGTCGTGAAAAACCATATTGGGCAAAATCTCAACCCCATATTTCAATCGGGAGGGTAGTTATGGGGTAAAAACGAATAAACGGTTTTTAGCCTATTTTCCTTAATTAACGATGTTTAAAAATTCCAATAAAAATCCAAGACATGTACAAAACCCAAACACATACTCTGAAATTGTTTCAAATTTTTTCATTAAAAAACCTGGTTGTAAAAAATCCAAAACCTCAAAAACGAAATCGAATAAAATACAGATTTCACCTGAAAGTTCTTGAGCGACAATCTTTATAATTTTACAGTACCTGCATATGGTTGCAATAGTTGTTCACGAATTTGTTTATATTTTTATCTGTGATGTATCCTTGTTAAAAAAAATAAAAACTTGCTTGTAAGAAATTAAAAACCTCAACAAAAAGAAAATTGAATAAAATACAGATTTCATCTGAAAGTAATAAAGCGACAATCTTTATAGTTTTACAGTACCTATATATGGTTGCAATAGTTGTTCACGAGTTTGTTCATATTTTTATCCGTGATGCGCTATTTCTAAACAAAAAAACATTGAAATCGACTTTTTCCACATTCTTTTCCTAAAAATCTTTTTTCAACATTGCGAATAGTTGAAAATGCGTGGCATAATAATTATTGCAGCACGGCCCGTTGCACGTGGTCCGAAGAGACACTCGGATGACCATCTTCGACTTTCGAATAGCTTCGAGCGTCCTCGAGGCATCTCTCATAATTTTTCTCCGTTTCATCATCGTCGCGCGCGTACACATTCAAGATCATGCACGTACAATGCGCGCCGAAACTGTTTCGAATCGGTTTCAACGAGGCAAGTAAACGGTTTCGGGGCGTTGCAACCGACACATGTCTGTGTGCTGTGGATTCGAACGATTATGGGGCGAGAAATTGCATAACGATAGGTAAGACGAATGAAACGATGGAGTTTCGTCTGGAAATCATCGGGATCCTCCCGTTCCATAAATATTACTATCGATGACTTGACGGAAAACGTGAGAGCCAATCTTATCTGGCAGAAATCATGTGACCATCGTCACGGTACGCTGAGAATCATCGTTTCCCATAAACTGTAACGAGCCTTGGTTCGATCAAACTCAACGTCGAAAGCTGCCATTTTCTTTTATGAACTTCATGGATGTCCATTTCGGATCGGATTAACTGTTATTAACGTTATTACCGTGATTTCTTTTATGTTCGTCGTACGGTACTGGGAGAGTTTGCCATGAGAAATTCGACGTTTGAATTTCGCGCCAATTTCATGTTTCTATCGGCGGAAATTCGGCGGGAAAACAAGATGTTGAAACAAGTGATAAGAGACGATGAAATAATTGTAAATCTTAAATTATAGTCGTAAACCATAAATTAATGACTTACTGATCATGCGAGAACGTTGCAGTAGCTTCTGCGCTAACCAGATACCCAGGATTACCTGCTGACTACCCCCACTACGTCGCCTAGCCACGCCCACGTCACCATGTCACGCCCACTTCCACAAATTTTACGATTTCAACGTTGATTTATTTTTGTAGAAATTTTCTGTGCCCAAAATTGGATTATATAAAGTATATGAGTACTTAATTGTTGTAATAACAAATATATATTATAGTTAACATCTTCTATTTTTAAGATTTGAAATGTATTCAATGTTTTGGCCAATTGTAAAATGTTACGCGATAAATTTTCACTGGATTTTTCGATTGGACGAATTGTTATCAACATTATTGTTATGCTTTATTTTATATTTACTGTACGATTTTGATAGAGAGTGTCCCAATTTCGATATTTCGGCAAAAATATTTGAAGGTTACAAAATGCATTTCCAAACATCGTGCACAAAAAGAACCAGTCTGAAACGTAAATAGAGCTCGTCGAACAACCGAGTGTCGACCAACAAACAAAATCTAATCGCTTGCATAAATTGGAAAGACTTTGAGAAGCCACGCGAAGTGATACTACTATTGCACAACAGCTCATGGCCACATTTGGCATAAGTTAACCAAGGAAGTCGCATATTTCTTGAGCTGGAAAGTTTCCCCTAATGCTTCTCAAGCCTGGCCCCTCGAAACCCGGCGAACATGCGACGAATAAAACTTGTTTGCCTCTAATGATATCGTTATGAAACGTTTATCAATATATTCATGATGATATTTTGTTCAGTTCAATCAGCCCAATCGTGACACCATTTGAATCTCTTCCACTGGATTGTTCCACGACATGACGGATCCTTCAGTGTCCAAAATTTTTATATCAAATTTGCCAACACATTCGTGACATTTTTTTCTGATTAAAATGAATACAAACATGATACCATTCGATGCATTAGGTTCGATTAAAGATTACACTAAAACTTCGACCATTCGATTCGACATCGCCAATTAGTACTCATTCTAATCAGAAAAGTTCTAACAGCATGTTTGTAATACTAACAAAAAAAAATAAAAACTGTTTACAATTGAAACACGTGAGAGGGTCCACCATAATCGTCAATTCAGCATGCGAACGTAATCCAAATAGCTATATACCATATAATAAACCCATATACAGAGTGTCCCGTAAATTTTAAAGAAATTTGAAATGAGAGATTCGCGAGGCAATTCTAAGCAACTTTTTCCTTTGCGGTTTTGCGATCCGATGCTTCGTTTCCGAGATATCAACGGGAAAAACGCGGACCAATCGGAGCACGGTTACGGCGAGCGAGTTCCGGGCAGCCGCGCTCCGATTGGTCCGGGTTTTTCGTTGATATCTCGAAAACGAAGCATCGGATCGCGAAACCGTAAAGGAAAAAGTTGCTTAAAATCGCCCTAAGAATCTTCCGATTCTGAATCTTCAAATTTCTCTACATTTTACGAGACAACCTGTACACAAGTCATTAGTTTATGGTTCACAACTATAATTTAAGATTTACGATTATTTTATCATCATTCTGGGCACCACAAGGTCCAACGATATAGTGTAAGCATCGATAAATAAATTCTAAATAATAATACGGTTTGCGTCCATTGTTTATGAGAATATGCAACCCCTACACTGTGTGAAGTCACCTACGAGGAAAACGAGGGTGACCCGCGAGTGGAGGCGGTTCGATTGCTGCGCAGACGAAGGTCGACGAGGGTTATCTTGAAGAGGAGGAGGGGAGACGTTGGAAGAGGAAGAATCTATAGAAAGAAGAAGAGGCTTATCGTCTCGAGACTCGCTCCGTTTCGCCCTGGATTTTTGCGGGACACTCGCCAGCAGGAAGACGAGTCGAGACGAACGCAGACACGCTGCACAATCACAAACCCACACGACCGCACGCGAGCGCGCGCGCTTACTCTCCCTTTCTCCTCTTCTGCCGAGTTGCGTAACCTATCAATTTCACACCGCATACACTTTCGTAATTAACAGAATTCGTTAATACCTATTAATAAACCGCAATAAACCCGGAGGACTGGACCGTCGGAGATACGGCCATAGAAAATATTTTTTGGTTGTCGAACGAGACCGAGTTCTGTCAACAACGTGTTGACTTCTTCGCGTAAAGAACTGCGAAATAATATTACCACTATAGAAATAGTATTTAGAATTGCAAGTAGTCGGGTTTATTCGAAACTTTACGCGAACTTGGGAAGATATATTGCTTGAGGGTAAATGTATTTGAAATGGTATTTTATTCGAAGGATTTCCAAAATTGATATTCTGCTGGAGAATGTCTTGTCTTCAACGTCGAGAAGCATTTTTACTATCTAATGTGAAATTGTAATATGTTTATGTCTTCGATTAGCGAAATAAAAATATTTTATTTTATTGCTCGGATTATCGAACCATTTTATTTGTTGTCGTTTTACTGTGTTTATTTGAAATAGTATTTTATTTATTTACATCTAAAGTGTATTGAAAAACTTGCGAAATTGTTACCAGGTTATTAGTTTTAATTTGTTAATTGTTAATTTGTTTCAATAGAAATCGTGTACGCTCCATGTTCGTGGCAAATAGAGAAAATATGAGAAACAACAAAAATTTTTTAATTTGAAAGACTATTCAAAATCACAGTTTACTAATTTATAACTTGTTTCACTAACAAATTTGCATATATTGTATACATTGTACAATGACAATATAAAAATTTAATAATCTGTTTCACTAACAAATCTGCATATATTATGTTGTATACATTGTACAATGACAATATACAAATTTGATAATCTGTTTCCCTAACAAATCTGCATACATTACATTTAATTAAATCATAGTATACTATATAATTATCTTTCTTTCTTTCATCATGAGTAGCATCGGCACCAGGTGATAAGCTTCAAGTTTCTATACTTCAGCGCGTCATTAGTTAATTGAAAAATAGTGTGTAATAGTATGAAGTTAAATGGAAGCACGAAGAGTGAAAAAAAATAAAAAGAAATGAATGAAATCGTGGATTATTGTCACTCACCGTCCACCGAAGTGGAAGAGGAAATGACCACTGGTCCTTCCGTGTTCTTCGGCCGTTCGTCCATTTCAAGGTCGCCGCTGACGACTTCCGTCTGCGCGCATGCGCACTAGATCCACGACACGATCCACACGAAACACGATTCACCATCGAGCCACAGTTCGAACAACAAATATTTCGGAAATATATCTCGTTCCTTTTCTTCTTCTTCGTCTTCTTCTTCTTCTCTTTTTTCGCTTGCCCGTTATCGTCGAAGCGTCTCCCGCCGAATTTTCTGTCGTCTTTTTTTTTCTTCGGCGAAGATTAGACAACCGCCATCTTGAACCGCGAGTGGGGAGAGTTCGTTATCTGGCACAGAATGATCAAACGAACGGTCAGAATGACAGAAAACTTTTTTTTCCCTACTCGATTGCCGTTCGAAATCATTAAACTATATCTGTACGTTCTATGCTCGAAACTTTTTCCAATAACAAAATAGTTCCGGCTCGTTTCGATTTACAAATTAATTTATTATATTTGCAAGCTAAATCAATTTGTCATTAATTGAAAGTAGTCGAAAATATCGAAAAATGTATAATGTATAATTATAATGAAAATTCATAATTGAATAAAATTATTGTAAAAAAATTATATTATAAATAATTAGAATTATTTATAATATTATTTATTATTAATAATAATTTTAATAATTTATTAATTTCTATTAATATTAATTTATTTAAATTATTATTATTATTTTGCAGAATTAGTTTGTTTCTGAAATTATATAAAACAATGTATTTCAGAAATATTATTTACTGTACTTTTTTTCGGTATAAAGAAACCTTGAATTTGAATGCATAAATATATTCCGCTTTAAACGCGTTCAATCAACAATTTATCATTCTTGTTTATGTCATTACGATTACAAGTCGTGAATCCATGGATAATTATACGATATTTCGAGTGGTATCTGATACATCGAATTCCCCGATCGAGATTGAGGATGATCGATAACAATCAGCCCGAATTACACGTATCCGAAGCATAATCTCGCAATGATAAGCTTCTGGCTTCCGATGATAACGGGCAAAAAAATTGTTAAAGATAATTAGACACGGAATAAACTTCACTTCATCAATTAAAGATTAGTTGAATATTTTATTATGAAACGGTAATAGAAAACGCACTAGTCGTCGAGGATGGAATAAAATTTTGAAAATTTTCCTTTGCTGATATTTTGGAAATTGGAAATTAAATAATGCCTAACGTGTTATCGTGTTATATCCAATGTGAGATCAGTTAGCTTTCCTAGTATACATTTTTGAATGTGTTCGTTCAATGACGTAAGATCGAATTACGATTATAGTAAAAGATTAGGAGAAAAATTTAAAGAAAAGCAATAAATTTAGCGTACGCAATCGCATATATAAATGAGTCAAGCGCTTATTATTCGACAAAAAAAAATTAACTCTTGCATAACGTCGAAATCATTCGTAAACATAATGATTCGTCGCTGTAGATTATTCGTCCCCTCATATGCATAGGCATCGATAATGTTATAACCCACTAGTTTTTCATCTGATCGAATTTATTCAACTCTTTAATATTATCTTACAAAAGCCACGTGCAGGCAATTAGCAATTTCTGTAAAAAAAAAAACGCTTATTATCTTGCAAACAAAAACTAACATAAAAGATTTATTCACTTAACAAACGTCTTCTCAACCAAAACACTTCATTTACACAGAAATCACATTCATTCGTATCTTCCTTCTACACAGTTTCCCTAAACCAATTTCCATTATCTAGGTTAAGTGTATCTGAGAATGTAAAATTGTATTAGACATCGATATATTCTATGTAATCGTTGTTGTATCACGATACTCCGTTATAATAGAAAATGTTGTGAAAGAAAATCTGTGATTGTTTAATGGTCTTACTCGAAATCTGCGGATTTTCCGATTCATCTTTTCGATTCTTCCATTTTCGGCGCCACAAATGTCGCCGCGCGCACGCGCAGACGACGATAAAATCCGAAGCATAGAACACGGTCACCCGCATGCGCGGTACACGCGGCACTGGACACGCATGCGCATTAACAACTCTCGACAGCTAAGTCCGATCTGCTGGAAAGCAATTGCGCTACTGCTACACCGACCATCATCGGTGATCGACATGCTCTTGATTTCCTACGGTTGTGTGAAACAACACTTTTGTTGATCGTATGTGTATATATATATATATATTTACATATATATATATGTATACATATACTATACATATAGTACTATATACTATATATATGTACATTTCTATTTATATGTACATATATACACGATCGACGCTCGTGTGAGTAATGCTCTGCTAGCGTGCATATATCGAACGGAACACTGCACAGATCGAGCATCATATACGTCATATATGCGAATATCAATTGACAGGTTTAATATTGAAATCGTATTTGCGTGTGAGTTTTTATTTACGCGCGATGTTTACGTATTTAAGGTTATGTCAACGTTACACCGAAAGGGATAACCTTAGTACACAAGCGGCGATTGTTCAAGACCGTTTGTGTATTTTACAGATTTCTTTTCATGCGACCGGCCGCATGACTATTCATGCGACGCGGTCACTTCGAATTTTTTTTTTCGGTCTTGTATTCTTTTGCTTTTTGCAATGACTCGGGACGAACGATGAGAAAAGAACCGAGCAAAAACTTGCGAGTCGTCTACCTTGAATTAATGAATGATTATTTGGTTTTTTTGCTGACCGTACGTGTGCGTGCTGATGAAACATTAGAAAACGTAAAAATGAACGTCTTTATTACGATGGTAATAGCAAAATGCCTTATCTCAAACAGCTGCCATGCATTAGTGTCGTTTACGTCGGCATAACCTAATTTTCAATAACGAAATTTACATTCGGTAAACCGTTCGAACACACGAAACTGTTACATTACAAATCTCAAGTATTTGTTAAGAACTGAGTAGAATACAGATTTGAGATTAAAAAGCTATTCATTATTCGTGCGTTACTCAAAGTAATAAATAATGTAACTGTATACACGAAACAATACATTAGACGTTTAATTTATGTTACCTGTCATTTTAAACGCAATTAATATAACGTTGGAAGTATCGAAAAATTATTTCTATTACTCCTTTTCTATACAATATTCAAATGAAGATTTGAATTTCGCGCGCTCGAGTAGATCGATAACGAAATTTGTTACCCTTCAAAGATGGCGCATCGTATCAAGTAAAATTTTAACACGAAGACCGCTGATATCGAACAAAATTTTAAACAATTTGTTCAAGAGAAATAAACATGGCTCATAATTCATCCGAATCTTGCTTATTCAGAATAACAATATCTTATCAAATTGCATTCGAATATGCGTTGATATTAACAGAGGATGTTTATGATTGTCTGTTTAAGATGGCTAAGAATAATTCGAAAACATATTTTCCCCAGAAACCATTTAGTAATCTGTATTTCATACCAAAATAATGAATATCCTGATAACAATTTGTTTATTAAACTGGTTACGTAACACGTCGATGCGCGATACAAATTAATCTCATTGTCAGTGCCTATCAACAAAATGACTCGATAAAACATATTCTTATATCTCCCCTAAAATAATACTCGTAAATTAAAGATACCACTATTAAAAATGAAAACATTACTGAAATATTAGGTCCTCGTAATTTATCTCAAGGCCCTCGAATCTCATTTTATGTTAAAATTTGAATATGCTGATTCTAACGGTTCGCCTCGATCATGCATACCGAGGTCCTGACCCACTGTCTTAAATCGAATTGTTATCCGCAGTTATTAGTCTTGTCACAGCACTAATACGTGTCAGATCCAATATATTACGTCCTTTTTATATCCATGTATTATTCATGATAAAATAACGTTACATAACCTACACGATGTTAATAAACTTCCATGCGCTTCTGGCACAATTCAAAGAGATTAGAAAACAAACTGAATTTTCGAGATTATAAACAATTCATCTTAATAAATATTGTAAGAAATTATTCCGTAATCAAACAGTCTATAGTAATCTAACCAATAACATTTTTCTGACGACTGAATATATTGCACGCTTTCAGGCGTCAAATTCAATTTTACAACATCGTCACCAGATGTCACTAGATGTCTGAAAAAGAGGGAAATGCATGGGTTGCATACGTCTAGGGGCAACGCGGAAACAATTTACTATCGATTTGTATAAAATATAGTAAATAAAGGAAAAACTAACCAATACTTAGTAGATATCAATTTTTTGTCTATCGAATATACATGTTAGTATATTAACGATGCTAGATTTATCTAACCTAATTCTTCAAGTTCTAAATAAATAACTCATTCAAATAATACATGATCAATTCACATTTTTCCACTGTTTCGTTTGAACTAATGTTATGATATTCATATATTATTTAATCCTTTCTCACAATATACTATTATGTCTCACGTTAATCATTTTTAGCAATAATTGAATTGATTTATAGAATTAATAAAAATTTTCAAATTATAAATATGTATATTATATACTTAATTGTTGTTGAATTTGATGCTACATTAAATACAGCATATCCAGGGTCTCCCAGAAATGTTCAAGTTCCTTGAAAGGAGTAATTCCTGAGGATGTTCTGTTGTATTTTCTCCTTTTCGAAAATGTCGTACATGATATCGTTTGTACAGCTTCTGGCACGGTGACAGGTTTCGCTGAGAGTAGCATTGCCATTGGCCGGGCCGAGGTACGTTCCCTGAAGCTGCGCTCTGATTGGTCTTCGTTTTTCACTAATAACTCAATAACTCAAAAAAAGCATCGAATCAAGAATTGACAAACGTTAAAGATTCTTCGAATAATCCCAGCAATTGACTCTTCCAAAAATCTTGAACATGTTTTGTATACTCTGTGTACGTGACATTTGTTAGCAATTGATAAAGTTCCATTTTTGAATTTGCGGATAAGTTTCCACTCATCTCTGAATATTACCTAGATACATATTAATCATTTGTGCTCGGGCATATTCCTCGCGAATTATACCGTGCTGGAAAAATATTTTATACGGGGTTGTCCGGAAAGTTCGTGTCGATTTTGACGGGAGATTGAAACGCAACGCATTTAAGCATATATTTATTAAATTATATAAGTGCCATTCTGTTCCGCAACCTTTCTCCATCTTTCAGGCAACTTCACACAACAGAACACATGTCATTTGTTTTCAAGTAATTCTAATATATTCAGTCCTGTCTTTATGCCACCTACCGAAAATCGGCACAAACTTTCCGGACAACCGAATACGTTTATAACATAAACAAACGCGACGCGCAACGCGGTCGAGTCAGTGCGGCAGAAATTCGAATCGCGCGCGCTAGGTCGGTCGGTGTCCCCTTCCCTCCCGCCCATCCCTACGGGCAACAAGCCCAATCAATACTTCTTTATCGACTGTGTATTTAGTCTCCTCGGCGGTCTCGAGCACTGCAGTTGTTGTGATACAGTGTGTCATATTGTGTCGCAATAATATCCCGAAGCTCCTCCTAAAGGGACGTTCGCGAGAGAACCGATTTCGCCGCCCTCGATCCTGCTTGAAGTCAAAGTTGTTCGGCGAGACGAGCGCGCGATGTGTGCTCAGTAAAACCGCGAACGGACGTGTGCGTGTGCTGTTAGCTGACGTACGATCTCCCGAAGACCGCGAGAAGAAAGTCTTCGCTTTCGGTAGCCTTCCGGTGTGCGTGTTCCCTTCCCATCCCGGTATTCTCGCTTTTCCCCACGAAGTTCTGTGCAGATATGCGTTAAGTGGCAGCCAAACGGTCCGGAGCCTCGTCCTCGAACAGATCTGTGTCCTCGTTCCGGTGATGGATTAAGATTAAGGGCAACGTGTTCGTCGATCTTCGATTCCAGGTGAGTCCACTTGTCCCCCTATCGATGCCTGCATCTTTTTATAGTATAGCGCGACGTTCAGTGTCGTTTTTCGCGAATCCGTTTCTCTCGATGAAATTCGAAACTGGTGTGAACCCGTCCGGAAATCGTGACCGAAATTGTTTCAAAGCGAAATACCATAAAATTATTTGACTTAATAATAATTCGTACGACACGTTCGTTTCCGTTTGTCTCACCGAAATGAAAATTTAAATGGAGCTATGAGCTTGCTTTGTGTCTCGCTAAATGCTTTCTAAAATCTTGTTCCGCTGCAGGAGAAAGTTACTTTTCCTAAGTTATTCTTGGAGCACACTGATATCGAAGCATGGGATCATTGGATGATTGTATTTTACTTGGATTTTGTATTACGATCTAGTTGTCCAGGGAGAGATCATTCGATACTGTGTAATAGATGTAACAGCGGAACAAGAAGTGTCTAGGTAAAGCAGCGGGGAACTGCTTATGGAACAAGCCACTAGAACATGTGGTTGTAAGCTAAGGGGTATACATAAATTAGGTGAAATTGGTAGGACGGAGAGATGAATGCAGAAGTTGGCTATAAATACCACTATCCTACTCGGTACAGGATAATCTTGGAAGAAAACCGAAGACAGATGCTGTAATAGAAACCATCTTCTGTAATCCAAACTTTCTTCACCCATTAGAAATCATTGATCAATTAGAAAAGGAATTTCCACTAGATGGAAGGCCTAATTTTTCTTTCTTGCATAATGATCTTGTAATATTTATCATCGAGCTAACAGAAGAGTGACATAATCGCAGGCAAAGTTGAAATTGTTGAACCGAGCAGAATTAGATATATATTGCAAAAAGTCTAGTCATGTAATGCATGCTATATGTCGTTAATTTTAAATGCAATCAAATATAAAAATAACAATTGCTTAGCATAATCTTATATAATGCAAGTAAAAAATCTCTCAAATGTCTGCAGAAAACGGAAGATAGTAATTAATAGACTATGAATCTTTACAGAAAATAAAAATTTCTTCCATATAATTGTAAGCCACTAGAACCAAAGAGGAATGTGTATTTTAATAATTTTAATAAGTTCGTGATAATATATTAAATCTCTGTCACCCCTTTATCGTTTAAAAGTCCACGGTTTAGTAATTAAATCACTAACAAAAAAAACCGTTAATTTACTTCTGAGACCTGTGAAAAATTTCTAATAAAAACGCATCGAATAATGGATCCAGTCACGCGTATATAAATAATTGGTAATGACTATTGAAATCCATTTGTCCGCTTGTCTTCCATTTAAAAATACTCGGAGATTCTATAATGACCGACTACAAAATTATTCTTGGCAACATCAACGGTCCGTTGAAAATTTCAGTTGGTACACAGGACGGCGGTTTTTACCGTAACCCAACAAGAAACACGATTAGGGTAGCACGTGTCCTTTACGTGCGACGCATCGCCAGCGTGTGTTCTGTACTATTGTGTACTATCGGCCGTTGGCGGTTACAGTTAACATTTAACGACCAGAGAATAGACAAGACAATCTTCGCGAACGCTATCACTTTTGTTTCTGCATTTTTACCAGCATGCAACCGCGACGGTTCTGAGATACGAAGTATGGCGACGGATACGTGACTTGTGTTCGTGAAGACAAGCAAACAATAGCGAATGATTGTTTCCTGCTCGAAATACAAAAACAATCATCGCGACCGACCTTGAGGAATTTTTCACGTGTGCCTGGTCAGTACCGTAATCGCCGGCAACATGAATCGCATTTAGTGGATTTACGGTGTCATCGAAATAATTCTATTTTATTATTTGAATCTAACGAGCCTAACTGAAACGGATCAACCATTAATTAATATAAAATTAAATAAAGAAATAAGGTAAAGGTACCAATTGGTAGAAAAATATAAATAATAAGAATTTTATAAGTTGTACACTTTCGATGAAAATGAACCTCAGACGCCACAGCTGTCAGTTAGATTTCAAAAGAATTTCGTGTGAAGTGAAGTATGCATATTTAACGACTAACACCTAAATTCAGTAAGATAAGTTATCCGCTATTGTATTTTTATTGGGTTGTCCAAAAAGTTCGTGCCGATTTTTGTTCACGGACGATTGAAGTGCAATGTGTTTTAAGTTTTGGTATATATTTATTAAAAATAAAAACAAATCAGCACGTACTTTCCGGACAACCCAATATTTCCTTAACGTTTCTGTTGAGAACTGCTGTACGGGTTCAGGTAAAAAAATCCATACGTTGCGAACTTATTGCGACCGAGTTATTTACTTTTAAAATTCTTGCAACGTTTTATAAGCGATTAATACCATCGTTTTTTATTATACTAACCACAAAAAGCAATAGTTTATTGGGGGAGTGAAATTCTGAATATAATTATTTTAATAATTTTTAGAATTACTTAACGACTTACGGTGTACCCATTTTAATGTCCACGGTCAATTATTGACCAGTAAAAATATGCATCCATCGGTGCCTTTACCTTAATGACTATAAAATGAACTAAACAAATAATGAAGACAAAATTAGAATAGACAAATAACAAATATAAAATAAAATAGACAAATCAGTAATATTTTTTCTTTTATGTTAACACCTTACTGTAAACCTAACGTAGACTTATCTCAATCCAAAAGCCTGTCTTCCGGCCTGGAATTTTCCATTCCACATAAATAGCTGTCCGAAAAATTCGTGCCGATTTTCTTTTCTTTTTGGAAGATTGAAAAGCAATGCATTTAAATTTTGCTATATATTTATTAAAACTAAAAATAAACCGGCAAACTTTCCGGTCAACGCAATATCTTTTCTTCTATACACATGGAATTAATTCAATTTACTTCTGTAATATATAAGTGTCTTTAAAAATATTGTTAGTGTTATAACATTTAATAATGTGAAAAATATTTTGAATAAATGGTTCTGCAATGTCGCATTCGAATTCGAAGGGTTAAGAGCTAGTCCGAGCGGCTTAAAATTATGTTACGTAACGGGTAACGTGTTTTTTCTGGTAGGACCACTTTGTTTTGGTGTAAAACCGTTATTGGGCCAGATAAATCTTATCGGAAGCGATCTCTAAACGCGTACGTACGAGAATAGTGTGCCGAGCGATAATTTACAGAGAATTCACCGATCACGATTTCCGTGGTTCTTTGTGTCGAGACGATATGCCTGTTTTTAAACATGCTACCCTTCGCGCGGTCTCAAGGTCGCGTCGTAGTAACGGAAATTTCGATGTCGATTAACCGATGATGACGATGACCGTCAACAGCGCTAACAGAAAGTGTTGGTTGCCGACGATGGTCGACGTGTGCCAATGAACTTGTCAATAATATGCCGGCGATCGAGCCTCTGCACAAAAGATCCGGTTCATCGATGGAGAGAAAAAAATTAACCGGCATGCGCCCGCCATTACTTATCCAGAGGCATTTTTAACCGTCAGAATTTCAATCGGGCACGTAGGCTGGTTTATCGTCAATGACATTGGGGAAATACATTTATCGCTCGAACTCTTCGCATTTATAACTGTTTACGTTTCGTCCCGGTGTTCGAATAATTTGTACGCTTAGGCTAGTCGATACTGGGTCAACGGAACACTAACGTTACAAGGTTATATTACTTCTTAAAAATTGTAAGAAAACGTCTGCCTAGAATTTTAGCCATTTGTTTAATTATATTAAAGAAATAAATTTATTAGATAGTTCTTCATCGATGCCTGTTTATAATTTCAGTTACTTTTTATAAAATTGTAAGAAAATGTCTGCCTAAAAATTTAGCCATTTGTTTAATTATATACACTCAAAGAAATAAATTTGTTAAATAATTCTTCATCTTAGCGTGTTAACAATTTCAATAATCCTAAATAAAAGATATTAGAAGACGTCAGTTTGACCCGTCTCACTAGCCTAGTAGTTATTCAACCATTATCAATTTTATCAAATTTTCAATTCTTGTATTTAATCTCTTTTTGTTTACACTTGTTTACACATGTTCACAATAATAAGAATTTTTGCCTATCATTTGCTACAGCCAAATTAGGCAACCCGTTGAGGACACGGAATTTTGGAAAATAAAATTGCTCGTGACAATTAGAAAATTTCAAGGTGGATAAAAGGACAAACATCCGTGCATGTTCGCGCAGTAAAAAGTTGAAACACTTTTAATACCACCGTGTCTTAACGAGTTAACGAACCCTGACAACCGCAAATGGATCGTTAATTGCGAACGCCGTTTATCAGTGGCTTCGAGGCAGCCTAAAGGCTATTGAGTTTACCTTTTCCTTTTTGTTTCTTTTTTGTTGTTGTCCACGTATGGAAAGCGAAATAATTGAGTGACATTGTGCCCTTCAGTAAAGGCGCAAATATCGGAAACAGAAGCAGCAATGGAGTTGTTGGACAGACTACCGATCCCTAACCTCAGGGTGTATACGGCGTTCAGCTTTGCCGTGCTATCCTGCTCAGTGTACTATGCAACCCAGATTATCGAAGACCCTGCGTGGAAAAGTAATCACACAGTTGTGGAGGTGGAGCTCGAGGCGGATTCAAGGAATGTAGGGATGCGTTTGAAGGAGCTGCTCGAATGCATGCTGGATGAGCCCATCTGCATCTGGGTAAGCAAGTCAGGCTGTGTCTCATCAGCCGAATTAGGATTCTAGTCGCAAGGGACGATTAATTTTTTATGTTCAGCGCTTTTGGCTTCTCCGCAAACGTTTACTTTGTTTTGTTGCCAGTCGCTCTGGGACTGGCCTCTACGCAAAATACGTTCACCCCCAAAGTAAATAGTCCCAAGGCAAACGCGTTTAACGCTTTAACTGCCCGACCAACAACCTGAAATATTCCACAAAATCAAAGTAATTTATTTAATGGATCAACGATTGCAAACTTTAAATGTACATATTCTCCAAATCTCAACATACATTTAATTAAATATATATTAGTTTTAATTTATTTATCGATACTTAGGAATGCGCACAGGGTATCCCGTAGAGTTCATAGAAATTTGAAACGGAAGATTCTCGGAGCGATTCTAAGCAACTTTTCCCTTTGCGGTTTCGCGATCCGACCCCTCGTTTCCGAGTTACTAACGAAAAACGCGGACCAATCAGAGCGCGGCTACGGCGAACGAGCTCCGACGTGGCGCGACCAACGGCTATCGTAGCCGCGCTGTGATTGGTCCACGTTTATCGCTGATTACTCGGAAACGAAACTTTGCGGATCGCAAAGCGGCAAAGGAAAATTATACTTAGAATCGACCGGGGAATTCCCCTTTCTTTTTAATTATTATTATTGTTATTAGAATAAGTAGAAGCACGATACTATTCTCATCGCTCTGGATCAAACGAATAGATAAGATTGAAACAGTGCAATGACTGGGCTGATTCGAATCTCCTTAAAACGCTTAAAACGTTGACGCGCGGTAACCTCAAAATTTCAACTATGCTGCCTAACAATCGGACACTGTTTCGGAAGAAAGAAGCTGTCGGAACTAGCGACAGTAATCGTTTCCGAGACCCTATTAATCATTGTGAAGTCCATCGGAGAGTGATCTTCCTCTTTGGCAAATGAAATAGGAAGCGGCGTATGTTGCCGGTCAAGTTGCGCACTAGCATAGTCCGGTCACTGCCAAACGTGTCTGATCGGCTTCTAATTTTAGTCTTGCAATTCGGCCATTTCCCACTGGCCATACTAAGAACAATGATCTACCACAGCCTTGCTATTATAACTAACCCCACTAGCTTATAATAGTATACATTAAAATAATAAAACTCAAGACGCAGATTATTAAATTATTCAACAATTACTGTAAATTTTCTGTTTGAACAAAGCAAATTTATAATTTGATGCGTCAAGATGAGAATCAGTCAGCCGATTGCTATACACGCTGTTCGCGTGTTGTACGATAAAATGATTCACATGTCATTTCTATGGTCTTATATTTTTCCCCCATTGTTTCCTAGACGCTGATCAACATGGCTTACTGCGTACTAATTCTCCTCGGCAAAACGATCCAGAAACTGGTGTTCGGCGAGCTCCGGCCGTCGGAAAGGCAACACCTTAAGGACAAGTTCTGGAACTTCGTTTTCTACAAGTTCATATTCGTTTTCGGCGTGCTGAACGTACAGTACATGGATGAGGTGGTTCTTTGGTGGGCCTGGTTCACTGCATTGGGATTCCTAAGTCTGCTCAGCCAGCTCTGCAAAGATCGATTCGAATACGTGAGTGTACGCCATAAAATCTTGGTGCGATTTACCTCGGATCAGGAGAATCAACCTCTCGGCTGATTCTTGCGTGAATTGAGAGCAATTTTCGCGAACGTTGGATTCGATTCGATTAGCTAGCCACGTGGCCACAGTTGTCGCTCATAATTGCACTCCGTCGGTTCGTCCGAACCCCCATAACTGCCCCAGTAACGGGTCACAGTGGAGATTTCCAGCAGCGTCTGCCAATTGTATTCGTTTCTTTTACGTTGCAATTAAACTTTAACGTTTCTGCTGTCGACAGTTGAGTAGTAAAGTAAACGTAGAAATACGACCGACGCGAATTATCTTTTTCTACTAGGAAATTCTTAAGGGAAAAGATATTATAATAATTGTAGTTGCGAAGGAAATGATATAAGGGGTTATGTTTCTCTTGCAAGCTGTAGGCTTGATGCTTGACAGATAGCGCGCCTTTTCTCGCGAAATTATCGACCGGGTCAGGTTAGGTTAATACATTGTCAGTTATTTCGTAATTGTTTAATCTGCGACTGGATAATTAATCGGAAATGATTGTGAATAAATAAATATTATCGGATCTGCCAATTTTAATTATGAACAGGTATACTGTTGACAATGTAATTTCATTTAAATGTAAATTTTTTCGCTTCCTTGTGACACCGGAAATATTCGTGAAAATCGTATTAATTAGGTTTCCGGTGGATGAAATAGGATGAAAGAATTAGAGTCTTGGTTTTGAAAGCGGTTTTGGATAAATGAATTTTTTGATAATAATTTATGACTTATGAATTAGTAATGAGCGCCACTGTTTGCGCGTAACTTCACGATGATTCAAACGTAAGTAATACGTGCCCCATATTTCCGCTGCAACAAAAATTAGGAAATTCATGTCAGTGAAACTACTGTCGCCGGTATTGATATAAAAAGAGTATCGGTGCTAAAGATGGCGGTAAAAACTTTCCTTCTGATAAATGTAAAACTGGTATTTAAACTGGTGAAAGTGTCCGATATCCTTGCATCAGTCGTTTTTTTTTCTTCTTTTTCAATGATTAAAACAAAACTAAGGACTGCCTTGCAATGGAAGGAAGGAATCCTAAACTGTTATTATACCGTGTTTAGACAACCACCGGTGTGGCTGACCACTTTCAACGTTGATAAATAAACTGTTTATCAAGCGGCGAAATTTATACAAATATTTTTTAATTATCAAACGCGAACGTGAGAATTGTTTAAAAATTTTTGTGTTCTTGCTGCTGGAGGAATTGTAAAATATTTTAAGCTTCTTAAACGAGGCTAATCTAACGGCTGTCATATTGTATTATCTAGAACTCGATAGATTACCCCGGCGTCTTTTTTTCGATATCAGACCATAAATCATGGTTGTTTTGACTTTTGACATTTCACGCTCTTTACATTTTAATCTATTAACCTCATTCACCGAATGTCATCATCTTCGGCGCTGTTATATATACAAATATCTCGGGAAGAACGTTGCAGAAGCCAGAAATTAATTCTGGACTGTGTGAAAGAATTGAAACGTGGTTTTTAAAACTGTCAAGATTTATGAGATTACCAGAAACTGGTTTTTCAACTATACTCGAATATTTTAAGTCGATCAAGATTGATATTTTACAGATCTTTTTAAACAAGCGTGCTGTTCTTGTAATTTTGTTATTTTATCAACTTGTTACTGTACAAGATGTTTTTCTCAAATGTTAATACTATAAAAACTGCTCGAAAACATTCAAATCGTGTCCAAAACTTTTTTTCTTGTGCTTTTACATTCAACAAATATTTTATCTAGTTATTTTAAATGTCTCAACCTGCAAAAAATATATACATAATTTAAAAACTAGATAAATTATTGAAAAGTATAGTTTCAATAACATAACATTTTTTACTGTGTTTGGAAATTAAAAACACCTTTCATCCTGTTATTTCAAATAACTCAGCCTGCAAATAAAATATATACATAATTTAAGAACTAGATAAATTATTGAAAAGTATAGTTTCATTAACATAACATTTTTTTATTGCGCTTGGAAATTCAACAAATCCTTCATCTAGTTATCTCAAGTGACTCAGCCCACAAAAAATATATATTTATAATTTAAAAACAAGACACGTCACTGAAAAGCGCAATTTCATTAACATAACCTTTTTTCGTTGTGCTTGTAAATTCAACAAATCTTTCATCCTGTTATTTCAAATGACTCAGCCTGCAAAACATCTGCTTTGAATACGAATATTAAATGCTTTAAACTCGAGACAAATTACTAAAAAAAAAAAATTCAGAAAGTCTCTCTTTGTAGTTTCTATTGAAAAAAAAAGCTAGTAAAACTTGTGAATTATGTAGTCTCGCGCTTGGTTTATCGAATTTTTGTATTTGACAGAGCTTAATTTGATTGCTCGGCAATATTCAGTGGAGCGAATCTACTATTACAAAGAACGGCATTGGAATTCTAAATAAGGATGACCCCATGGAATTGATCCTGCAAAAGTTTATAAATATTCCGAATATCTTAACATATTTCGGACCGATAGTCTCCGGACGAGTTTCGATGCAGTTGGCACGCGTTCCGTGTGCGAAAACCGACAAGAGCCGACAGTTACGAAATTCGCTACGTGGCTCTGCATTTGCATTGTTTCGTTAGACATAGCACACTCGGTCATACTTTATTTACGCGTGGCGTGTGCCTAAAATCAATATGTTGCTTATTTATTCGTACAAAGTTTCCCACATTCGCGTACGGGACTGTCCCACGTTCGATCTGCTCGCATATTCGATATTACACACGGTGTGTGTATAGTCAACGTTATGAAACCGTTACATAAATTAAAGAAAAAAAATGCTCCCGATTATTGTAATACACTTACGTGTCTAACCGAAGTATGAATCACTTCTCTTCTCCGCAGAAAAAAAAAATGTCATTATCCGACTATGGAAACGATTACTAATTTACGAGGAAAGAAAAAAATATATATTTGACCACGATTCACGTGACCCTGACGCATCGCCTAACCACACTTAACCTATTTTGACGATCGTATCGAAAGTCGTAAAAGTCTTGTTTTTCTTCTTTTTTTCCGTTCACCTAGAATCTACATTACCGATAAACGATAATCAGTTTCGCGTGAAATCCTGATTCGATTCGACATGAAAAATAAATTTAGGAAGCTAAACCGTTAACCAAACAGTTTTCGCCGGGTGTACTGGACTTTAACTATAAACACAAAAAGTCTCGTGACTCTGTTATGCAATGAATTCACGAGAATCCCGTTAGTATAATTGAATAGAGGTAACCAGGTTATGTCTGTCTTCGTCCACGACATTCGGCTTTCCTTGTTCGTCTCGCTACGCGCCTCTTTTTCAAATGAAATTATGACACGGCTGTAACAACTATTCCCGGTGATTCACCGTTGTATACTATTATTACGTAAGAAGAATATTCGCAACAATTCCCGCCCGCGCTGGATCATCAATTGACAGACACAGCAGACAAACAAAAGATTTTTAGTCTGATCTGTCAGAATGTCTCGAACCTATCAAAATTTAATGACCAATCCTGCCGTGTAAGATAAAATATATACGCGCGACATATGTCAACCTCGAAATGTCCTTCAGCGAACTATAATGTCCGAAAAAAAAAGTCCATATAACATATAAAAACCATGTCGTTGCTCATGACCTACCCAACGACCTGAAGTTGCCGAATGTCGACAAGTTCAGCCTGTCAAAATGGAAATGTTAACCTTAAAATGTTCATTTAATGGTTTTACAGCTGTCCTTCTCGCCGAAGACACCCGGCTGGAGTCATGTGAGACTCCTCGGACTGCTCGCCGCGATCCTGGCGTTGTCCTCTTTCATGTTGCTGTTATGCACCGCCGCAGCCTTCATTTTCGTATCCTTCAACACGTTCGTGTTTACCGCGGCGGAGGTAACTATATACGTTTTTATTTAGACTCAGGATTACAATTTCAAATCGTGGATTGTGCTTTTAATGATCGTACCCCTTAACAGTGCATTCTGCTGGGCGTGAGAACTGTCCACGTGATGGTAAGATACATTATTCACCTGTACGACATCAGGGGAGCTGGAACGCCCTCGCAACGATCGTGGGACAAACGGGGTCCTTTGACTTACTACGCGGACCTCGTCGCTGAGCTGATAGTTTTGTCCGTGGATTTCTTCCATCATGTTCACATGCTGCTTTGGAGCAACATATTCCTGAGCATGGCCTGTCTGGTGATCTGCATGCAGCTCAGGTACCTGTTCTACGAGATCCAAAGGAAACTGACAAAGCACAGGAACTATTTAGCTGTGTTGAACCATATGGAGCAAAAGTAAGTTGCCCTTGACATAGGAGTCAGGGTGTTTGTTAACATTAGGTTTATGGGACGCATCCCAATATTTCTTATTAGCAATTATTGTTATTGTAAAGTTGCATCTGTGAGGAATTATTCAATGGATTTACTTCTTTGAGCGTATATTATAAAAGAAATGGCTCAAATTGTGGACAAATGTATTTTTGTCACTGTTATAAAATAATATAAAATAGTTGGTTTTAGTGTTCCATAAACTTAATGTTAACACGTTAAGCGCCACACTGGACTTTCCGTTCAGGCCTAGTCTTCTGCTATCGCGGCGCGCGTTACGTTACCCGACTGTTTATACTCTGATTCGTCTATCGGCGAGCGGCCCAGCAAGGCCCGCCTGACGGCTAACCGTGGCTTGAACGGAACGGCACAGAAATTCGGCGTGGCGCTTAACGTGTTAAGGGGCAGCATAGTACACCTAGGAGGACAGAAAGTGGATTAATGTTTGATTACATAAGCGTCACATTTTCATCTATAATATATTCAATTTTCATTTAAAAGTATGCATTAAAGGCGGAAGGATGACTATGTCTATTTTTATATTAAATATGCACTAGTTAATTTTAATGCTCGGTAGGTTAAATGTTAAGAGTGTCTGAATATTAATGCCAGTATATGTGCGACAGTGGTAGCGAACGCGTTAAGTCTACAATCTCGAAAGTTATGGTATCTAACGATGCGTCATTTTAGCTACCCAATGGCAACGCAGGAGGAACTGGCAGAAAACTCGGACAACTGTGCCATTTGCTGGGAAAAGATGGAAGCGGCCAGGAAGCTACCCTGCTGCCACTTCTTCCACAATTCCTGTCTGCAATCCTGGCTGGAACAGGATACTTCTTGTCCAACTTGTAGGCTTGCACTGAGCATGCAACCGAACCACCGGGACAGCACACTGGCAGTACCAAACGAGTTGCAAACCCAGGCCAGAACGAATGAGAATCACTTCTTTCATTTCGACGGCTCAAGATACGTTTCTTGGCTACCCAGCTTCTCCGTGGAGGTTTCGCATAATTGGCTGCGTGGAGACATTCCAACCATCGCGCACAACAACTCGCAAATGGATGCTATGATCCGACAAGTATGTTGTAAATTGTTTATTTAATTTATTTATTTAAATAATATTGAGCAACTTTTTATCACCTTCTTCTATCGAATAAAAAGGTGCTCGATGTTACTTCAATGTAGACATAGCTTAAAACTGATTGTTCTTAAAGAATTATAATAACTGTTCGTTTGTTATGAATTATTTGTTTGAACCAGGTGCAGCAACTGTTTCCGCATTTCCCACGCAACCTGATTGTAGAGGACCTCAGAGTGACGAGATCAGTCGAATGGACCGTCGAGAATATTCTCGATGGAGTACTGATACCGCCTCATCACCTAATCGAAGAACCACATTCGGAATCCGTCCCTCAGATTCATACTAGTAACACTGAGAATAGTGTCTCCTCGAACACCGCTTCAACGTCGCCCACTGATCCAAGATTTGACATTCCCATTGCTGACAGGTAATCTGATCTATATCCTAACCACCCCCATAACTAAAACGGGTAAAAGATAAAATTTCTTTAATCAAATTCATCTTTCATCGTACCGTCTGCCTCATAAATTCATTAATATGTTTAAAGTTTTGTAGAAATATTCCCGATTTCATATTCGACAGATTCGTGTTCAACAATAATTTGAAAAAAAATTTAATGTCGTATGTATAAGTAGGTAGAATGTTGATGAATTTTTTCGTAATGTTTTGTTGAGTAAAACTGAAAAATGGAATGTAATTCGTTAAAACTCGACCGTACCCAGAAACTTACCACAGAGAGTTTCCTTTGGGAGTTCTATCGAATGGTGTCATGGGATATCAATTTAGTTTGGTGATGCATTTGACAATATTTTTGAAATTCTATCCATAAGCAGACACAGGCAATTTCTGAGTAATCTATAATTGATTTCAGCAGCAATGAAGCTTCCAGCAGCAGTGACCCTTCCAACTTAAGAGGACGGTTTTCCAGATCCTCTTCGGAAAGAGAGCTCATCCTCCAGCATCTCAAAGAACACGTGAGACTAGCTGCCAGGAGGAGATACTTCGAGATGCAGCGCGAAGAAGCTAACCGACGTATCTCTGAAGCTACAACTTCTTAAAAAAATAGGAAACGCAAAAAGATATATGTTCAAGTTTTTGAGTTTACAATGCTTGGTAGATTACCTTCTTCGAAGAAGTGTATACGACTGATTTTCTTTGGTAACACGTCCATCGACGACAACTTACTACTATATTTTGGTCACCTTCTGAGTCTCGCATACTTCTAGTTTTGAGAGAAAACTGTGTCTTTATTCGAGATGTTTGTTCCTAAGATTTCTTAACCATCTTAACTTTTTATTACACTTAAAGGAAGTAATGTGTTTTTTTTTAGGGGTACATATTTTCTGATTAATCGTTCGGCATTGCACCGTCATAAGCAATCGCCATCTACTTTTTTTTTTATTTTAGCTTCATTGTATTTAAAAAGTATCGGTTATATAATTTTTGTTTAGAAATAGCTCCCCCCCCCCCCCCCCCCACCAAATTGTACGGCCCGCTTTCGTTCTTTTTTTCTTGAGAAAAATAGTTTTCTTAAGAAATACAAGTTGTTCTATTCATAAGTAAAATAAGAATGATGAACTTAAAGTATTAACTGTTTAATTCTTTAGAAATAATAAGGAAAAATTAACTTAAAAGTATTACTCGCTTAATTATTTTTTATTCTTTATTTATTAAAATAATTGTTAAGTAATATACCATTCTGAAAGATCTTAATCTTCTTCTTTTTTTGGAACGAATTTCCCCCGAAACTCTTAATATTACATTAAAAAATGAGAGAAAGAGAGAGAGAGAGAGAGAGAGAGCGCTTCTAAACGGCCCTTTCGCAAAAATCGATCATTTTAATGTAAAACACTAACATACTTAGACACGCTTTCATTTCAGTTTTTCTTAAGAGAAATATATTATTCTTGGCAATTTTAAAGTGTCCCAGTCTTTTTTCTCAAAATCTCGACTTTCTGTTGTCGAGGAAATTGATTTTCCTTGGGAATAAGAAAATCGGATTTTAGTGATTAATATTAACTGGTTGTGATTATATACTCAACATTGGATTAGAGGACTGATAAAAGTAGAAATATATTGTCGAAGGAAAACGTTCTTTTCGTACATTCATTTTCACACGAATAAAGAATAAAAAAATCTAGTATTTTTCATAGTAAATGGTTACAATTATTTCTGTTATGAATTTTATTATTGATAATTAATATTTTCATTTTAGAGATAATATAAATGATTGCAACTAAATATTTAAATCATTTGAGAGAAAGAGAGAGAGAGAGAGAGCACGCGAACGAGAGAGAAAGAGTGAGAATAATAATGTTTAAGACATATGTTTGCAAATAAAATATTATTTAACAAATTATAATAAATAAAAATCTATTTCTTTCACTGTTTAAAACTACAATGATATTTCGAAGATTTTGCGAGAATATTTTTCTTTCTGTGAACAGCTCTACGTTGAATTATATATTTAAATGTTAACAAAATTCGACGTTAAACAAAATTTCACGCATAGGAAAGATTATTCCGAATAATATATATGCGAGATAAATAATTTCCTTGACGGAATATTTATTTTTAAGCATCCTCGATGGTTTTTTGTTACAAATAAAAAGCATCTTGTAAGCTCACAACGAAAAAAAATTGAATTATTCAAGTGCCATAAAAATTTGTCAAATTTAAAATCGCTAAAAAATCGAAGCGATTTATTTATATAATTTATATCTGTTACGCTTCTTTGTAAAATATTCGACTTTAAACTCTATAATGTATAGCGTACATTAAGTTATGCGATTCGTTTGTATTATTTCACAATTATGAATTAATTAACACTTTACGATCTGATTAATGGAAACATATGTTTTACAAAACAAAAAAATGTCATCGCTTGGTAAAGCTGAGTTTTAGCAATTGATTTTTATACTACTGTCTATAAAATAGAAGGTACATAGGTGAAACCTTAAATATATCGAAACGAAAAAGCACAAAAGCTTCGAGTAGCTTCGCGGAACGCAAAGTGTTAATAAGAGAACACTATAAATTGTTTTCCACAGTAACATGTAACATGGAATGGTAGCTTTTTCCTCTGTGAACGTATAGTCACCCTGTACGCTTGAATTATACTGTAATTTCAACAAACAACTACAAACTTTTCTTCTGTTCCGACGTCGAACTGTTGATTATCCGAATATTTAAGAGAAGACAAATATTTCATTTTTATATGTCGGATTCGATTCAAACAGAATTTGAGTAGTCAAAAAAAAAAAGAAATGAATTTAGAACCAACTATTAACGACACATGAATGAATCAATTTTTGTAATGACCTTTTTACACATAGTAGAAACGATGGAAAAGTAATAGTATTATTTAAATACTCAGTGTATATAATGCAAAAGTGTAGTAGATGTTTTGTAGAGAAAGATAAACTAAAATTCTCGAATGTTGTAGTAGGAAGACATTGTATGGCGAGGTTGAAGTGTTTGTGAATTGCATAAGTGCCATCAAATCGGTTTCTTTGTCATGAAAAACACTGTGTGTAATATATAATTTTCCTATCTCTCTAAAATAACAAAATTTTGTAATATAATTGATTAGTTTGTTATTTATGTAATATAAGAGCGAGTGAGGAAGAAGTTTACTATATATCTTTGCATCTTGTTTCTTTTTTTTTTTAATTTGTAGCTGAAAGTGCTAGACCTACAAATATTATAACATTATGTAAATAAATGTAATATAGCCGTATTTAGTTACCACTAAAACGATTGAATAAAATTTTATGCTCTATCATGCAGAATTTGTTTGTTGGTTCTTTAAATTAACATTAAACTTTAATTATAATGTCCTTGGTCTTTTTAAACATAGTTCTTGGACTATGCTATTGTCTTGTAAAATCATGCTTATTTCTTGAAATTATCTAAATTTCTTATCTCAATCTGCAAAATTGTAGTCCTAAATGTTCCCAACATTTTTAAATAAACACAATGAATGTTAATTTATAGCAAGTAGCAGTAAACTTATCGAATTATTTGTCTGAATATAGAGTTTATTCATTAATTTTACAAGTAGAATCAAACATGCAAGAATTCTATGATAACAAAATAAATTTTAATGTATTATTTTTATTTGCAAGTTGCAACTGTAATTGCAATTACTCGTGTTTAACTGTACAGACATTTTTGTAGCGATTAATGGTTAGTTTCAATCACTGTGAACCTTTTATTAGAAAATTTTACAAATTCATTACCTAAGTTTAACCAATGAAATTCATTACGACAATGTGCAGAATAATGTGTGCAAATATGAAATCTGCAAATCCTCTCTCAGGACTTATTCCATAAAACTGGTTTTTATTCTGCGGATTCACTTGCAGTCGTAAGCAAACTGTAACAAAAATTATAAATGTTTAATACTGCAATTGATAACTATATAGACCAATGTTATAAAAAACGTTGTCAGACATATTGATAGCAAATCTAAACTTAATAATTAATGTGAGCGATCTACAAATCAATACTGTGATGGAAATACAAGTTTATTCGGTAGATTAAGAATTATAATTAATAAAGTACCTCCGAGGACGAAACAGGATACACAAGAAATAAATCCACTTAGAAAGCTGTTGAACGGGAATGTTCCAACAAGACAGCAATAAATGAATTGTATGACACCGGTTAAGAACACATAAAATAGGTAGGCATCTATTATTTTAAGCTTCTTCGGTGTGGCTTTCGTGTATTTTTCCCAGAATTTTCCAATTACTGCTAACATCGTCATTTTTGTAATTATTGTGACGTTTAAGGTTGTGTCGAACCTCGACGCGTGGCACCGGTACAGCAATGATCAAAATTAGAGTCACCATAAAGTAGGAACAGTCTGGTGTGTACCATTCTGATAATCTAAAAGTCCCTAATCAAAATAAAATGTATCTTTTACCCATTAATATTAAAAACTTCTTTCATCACAGCAGTCACTTGTATTTATTAAGTCATACTAATGTAAAAGATTTTGACTAATAATACAAATTTATTAAAAGTCCTATTTAATTTCACTCTAACAATCGAATTATTTATGGTATTTTTTATGGCATAAGTTTACCAATTTTGTGACTATCGATACCATAACTATCGAAAAATATCTCGATAATCGTTGTTAAGCAACGTTGATAGTGTAAATTGATTTAAGGTTAGGGTGCACTATGTAAATAATTCGGTACGAGGGAAAAGTAAAAACAAAATCGGTCCACCAAGAAAACGTGAAATAAACTCCATGAAAAGGCATGTGATAAGTAAACGTAACTTATGTTAGCAAAATGACGGACGAAAAGGCGCAAACGCAAGAATTTAAATTGGATCCAGATTGTGAGCTGCGATTCGAAGTTGAGTCTAAAAATGAGAAAGTTACGCTTGAGGTAATTATTTATCATTCTTTTACGCCATTCATTATTAATTTCCGGATATTGTTCTTCTATTGTTAAAAGTAAAATCCATTTTCAGTTTTAAATTCAACGAGTATTTTTCAGTTGAAAAGCGGCTTAGCGGAAGTCTTTGGTACAGAACTGGTGAAAGGAAAGAAATATGAATTTATTGCTGGAGCTAAGGTAGCAGTGTTCACTTGGCAAGGTTGTACAGTTGAACTAGTCGGCAAAACCGATGTCACTTATGTGGCCAAAGAAACACCAATGGGTCTGTACCTAAATTGCCATGCTGCAATGGAGAGACTTCGAGAAACTGCAGAAAAAGATGACACCAGAGGACCAATAACAATGGTAGTAGGACCCTGTGATGTTGGAAAATCAACACTTTGCAGGCTTTTGTTGAACTATGCAGTCAGAATGGGCCGTAGACCTATTTTTGTAGACCTAGATGTCGGCCAAGGTCACATAGCAATACCTGGTACAGTTGGTGCTCTACTCGTTGAACGTCCATCAAACATTGTTGAAGGTTTCAGTCAGCAAGCACCATTGGTCTTCCACTTCGGACACAAATCTCCGCAAACCAATGTTGCTCTGTACAATCTCCTAGTAACACGATTAGCAGAAGTCTGTTCAGATAGACTACAAGCTAACAAAAAGGCCAGAGTTTCTGGAATCGTGATAAACACTTGTGGATGGGTGAAAGGAGATGGGTATAAATTATTGACTCATGCAGCACAAGCTTTCGAAGTTGATGCTATTTTAGTACTGGACCAAGAAAGACTTTATAATGAACTTGTTAGGGATATGCCAGATTTTGTCAAAGTTGTTTTCCTGCCGAAAAGCGGCGGTGTAGTAGAGAGAAGTCAAGCCCAGAGGATAGAGGCCAGAGATCAAGGAGTAAGGGAATATTTTTATGGATCTCGAACTCCGCTTTATCCTCACAGTTTCGAAGTAAAATGGAGTGAAGCTAGGTTGTATAAAATTGGCGCTCCGGTCTTGCCTGCATCTTGTATGCCACTGGGAATGAAAGCAGAAGACAATCTAACGAAACTAGTGGCCGTCGCACCCGGGCCTAATTTGCTTCATCATTTATTGTCAGTCTCGTTTGCTGACTCTCCAGAAGACGATGTGGTGCAAACTAATGTCGCTGGATTTGTCTGCGTGTAAGGATTACAAAGTTTTTAATTAAGTCACCACAGAATCAAAGAGTAATTTTACATATTTAGAAAATGCTTCTTCTATTTGCAGGACCAATGTGGATGTGGAAAGGCAAACGTTCACAGTTCTGAGTCCTCAACCAAGACCACTACCGAATACAGTTTTATTACTGTCAGATATTCAATTTATGGATAGCCACTAATTTTTTTATACCATTAGTGTAACATAATAAAAGAATAACATTTTTATCAAATATACATTGATTTACAATTGCAATGAAATTAAATATTATACGTATTAGATAATCTAAATTTATAATCTAATATATAATAGAAGAATAATTTTAAAAAACTATCGTCATCTATTTTATTAATAAAAGGATACATAAAAACTGAAGATGTTTACTGTTTATCGTTGAATCGAAGTTGCGAATCAGTTCGCAGCATTTTTGCGAAGTTCGAGTAATCGAATATATCGATCGAGATGCAGATTCAAATTTCCAACAGTGTACTTTCGATAATAAGAACGTTACAGTCGGCAATAGAGTTCTAAACCAATTAACAAGTTAAAAATTAATAACGGGTGAACGATTATAATAACGAAATGAATAACGGTCCAGATATTTCTCATTTTGAGAAGAGATTTCAGGAAATGATTTCTGAAATTCAGCGTACTAAAGTGAGAACGATTTTCGTATTATTTCTCTGGCTCGAGCAAAGATTTAAAAATGTCCTCTTTTTAGACCGAATTTAATAACCTAGAAAAGGAACATCTTTTCGTTCGTGAACAAATTTGTTCGAAGGAATCGCTTTTACAAAGTGAACGAAGAGCGTCGCAACAATTACAAGCCCGTCTGCAATTAGCAATGGAAACGATTAATCATTTAGAGGAAGAGAAGATACGCCATAAAATCGATCATTCGAATCTATTAATCAATTACGAAAATGTAATTAAGGAGCGCAATGTATTGTCGAAAGAAGCTCTATCAAGTCAAACGGAAGCCGCGAAATTCAAAATGAAAGCGGAGAACTTGCAGAAAACGTTACAGCGGGAAATTCAAAGAAAAGCGGAATTAGAAAGAACATTAATTGAATATAAAAGAGATAATGAAAGAGTTATCTCACTGATTAACATGTATGATAATATTTATAATTACAAACTACAAAAATTTACCTAGCTCTTATCGATTCTTTAGTTAATTTGTAGAATTTCGAATTTGTACACATAACCTTTCAATGTGTGCGAAATTAATGTATTTTTACTGTTTTGTTTTTGTTGCCGTTACATTGAAGAAATCTCGCTAAAATTTCGAAAGAGCACAAACACTTGTTAGAAAGCGGCAGAGCCATAATTAGTTTAAACAAACGCTTGCAATCGTTCGGTCTCTGTTTCCACGCAATTAATCAAAAGAACAGGGAAGAGATCAAGGATCTACAGCAGAAGTTAACGACCATGTCGATGAAACGGTCGAAATCGTTATCTATCAATGATAAATTACATCCGGAAATAGAAAGTTTATGCTTCAAGGTACATGTTGCATTTACACCGAATGAGTTGAAAAAATATATAGATTTGCAAACGTTCAATGGAATAATTAATATACGATAAAAGAATGTATTATTTATTAGTTTATTTATTTTAGCTAAGAGAAATGTTGCTGGAGATGAAATCTAAGATGCAAGGCTCTCTAGTAATCGAAGAAAATATAAACAAAATTTTCCATGAGTTGACGTACATGTACAATAACCCGCAATGCAACATCGTCAATCAGGAAAAGTAATAATCCGAGTGGTTTGTTGATTAACAACATTTATTTTAATTTGTCAGTACATCTGGTAAGTGATATGTTCGTTGAGATTGATAATATATTCTTAAATAATGTTACATTGCTCGTCATTACAAAATGATTAAAAAATTATTAATAATTTTATATATACAGTAACGTTATTGTTGTGATGTACAGCTCTAAAGAATATTTAACTCTTAATTCGTTGCCATTTTAATTCAATGTACTCCATTGATTAATGTCGAATGTCTCCACTTAATTTAATGTTTTTAATTTAACTTTATGAATTAACATAATGGAAGCATAATCTCTTGAATGTACAGTACAAGAAAAATTTGATTGAAATAAACACAGCTCGCAGAGGTTTTATAATGGTGTAGTTGTACGGTTAAAAAACAAAGATTCATGTTAATTGCAGTTAATGTGACAATGAAAATAATTGTTTGTCATTGAAGAATTAGGGAAGGCGGGTTTCAACAATAAACGAAGACGAATAGGATTAATATAAAATGTATTATAATAATCGTATATTTAAGTATAAGTGGAAACAGATCGGAACCCCTTTTTCTTGTATGTATATTATATAAAAAAAAGAGAACCCTCTGTTTCCTCGAAAAACTATTACAACAAGCGTTTCAAACGAAGACGAAGTCCGTGTTCCACCTTTTTTATTTATTTATCCTTTTTTTTTTTAATTACTTCAACAATAGAAAGAGGAAATAAGTGAAAGAAAATCGAAAGAGTCCTCTCTTCGAGTCACGAATTTGCGCTAATTAATTAATGAGTTAATTAATGAAGATTCCCCTTCGATTCGGTGAAAAAGCTAACTTGACAATGTGTATTATATATATATACACGTGTATATATACACACACGCGTGCATGTGCGCACACACGTGTATATGTATATACACGTATATTTATTTATATATTTATATATAAAAAATGACCGCCCATTGTTTACCTATCCGTACCCTCTTCTTTTCGTTATAAACAAATATTCTCGAGCTACTATAAGAGGGAAGAGAATGGGATCCCTTTTCTTGTTCGCCAGGGAAATTCCTCCTCTCTCCCCCTTCGATTCGTTTAAATAAAAGTGAATACAGACGTGTGTTTAAAAAAACTCGATCGTACCCCTTGATCGTTTGAGAAATGGAGGAGAAACATTGCAGTGTGTAGCAGAGAATCATACATTTTCCACATGCTCTTTCTTTCACGCTACTTGATTTCAACCTGTATCTCTTTTCTTTTTTCCGTATGCCCTTGTCGAAACGCATTTCATTAAAAAGAAACAAAACAACAACAAACAAACAGCATGCAAATAAAGACAATCTTTTTTTCTCTATGTTATTGCTTTTAGAAGTATTCTCTGTAAACGTTTACGTTAACAATCACCGTCCGGCTTTTCCGCGAATGAAGCAACTTTCACAGCTCCATAGTCCTCTTCCAAATAATGAAAAAGAACACGTCGACGACCGTGCGCTCCATTTTGAAAAAGACCACTCAGCGTACAATTTACATTCTAAATTATTCGTTGATCGCGTTCACAACAATTCGAATAATCCCCTTTGGCCCTATTATAAATTCTATCATGTGTCGTCGTCTATCGTTCGTCCACTTGATTAGGTTCGGATAGTCTTAAATTGTAGATCACACCACCCAGGATACCTTGCTACCGATATTACACACCTCGTGAGATTAGGCAAAGGGGAATTGGATGTTTACGGTCATGTCTTCGGATTTTACGGTTTTGAAATCGCTTCTTTTTTCGACGTCGTTTAGAAAATTATCAAAAAATTATCACAATTCGCGATGATCGTTTCCTTTGAGAATCCTTAAATATGATTTTTCCTTCTTGTCTTTTTTTGTTCAGAGAGAGAAATAGAGAGAGATTGAGAAAGAGAGAGAGAGAGATAGAGAAGGGGGAAGTGTGTTTCTCCTCCAGGATAAAAAGAGCTCCTATGAGTAATCAGTAAAAAAGAGAGACCGACAGCGACGGAGGAAAACGAAGGTGGCCATCAAGGAGTAAAATCACAGAAACACTCGCGTCATGAAGCGAGCGAAGGAGACCGAAGGTGAAGAGTAAAAGGTGGCGGTCAAGGTAATGCCGGCCAAAGGGTCAGAGTATAGAGCATCGTGCGAGCCAACTTGGTGGCTTCCTCTGTGGCTCGGATGCTTTCAACTGGTGTCCGCCTGCCTTTGGTGGATTTGACGCCTCCTGTTCAAACACAATTGCATAAGTTATCGTCGTATCTCCAAGCGAACGTAGTATTCGTTAACTAACTTAACCAATTCGCATCGTTAAAGTATGCACTGTTATTTTGTTCGTTATTATCAAACTGTCAATTTAACACTTTAATTTATTGAAGTTACAATTGAAGTTTTTCTTTAGCAATATTTTGTATTGGACTAACTCGTTTTTTTACTAAAAATGCATACAGTTATTATCAATTAACTGTATAAGTAACGATGCGAATATGTTAAACAACTTGGTACAACATATTATACTGTTCAACATTACTTTTGAACACTGTTCTTTTTAAATTACATATAAGACATGGAAACATTTTGAAAGCGAAGTATGTGTTGAACGGTATTATTACTAGATGTATGCGAGAACCTGAAAATGTTGAGTCGAGAATCACGAGAATAATCCTAAAATATTCTGGGGAATTGTAGAAATTGCAGAAAATCTCAAAATATTCTGGGGACTCGGAATATTATTAAGAACCCGTCCCGATCCGACATTTTCTAGTTTTCGTTACATACTACAGTACAATATAATGCATTATTTATTTTTATCAAAGGAACAATCAATAGAAATGTTGATGAAATGTAATATTAATATAAATTTATTACATGAAAGTGGATTTCCAAATCAGTAAGAAATATTTAAAGTATTACACTTTTTCATGATTCACTCTAATGAAAGAGTTGTCACTGGATGATTACAGAGATTCCTTTTTTCTTGGTAGTGACAAAGGTTACATTTGAGGAAACGCATTAAGAAAAATGAGAGTAAGCAGAAATAATTTGTCCGTGTAAGAGCAACATTGTTGTTAGAAAGTTCATAGATAAATATCTAAAGCAATGGCCAGTATGTTTATTGTGTTAGTACATGCGCATATAAATGACTAGCATACGAGTGATTATATAAGATAAGCCAGACATAAAGTTACAAAAAATATTATATAACGGTGTCAGGTTTTATTTTGCTCAAGCTTATTTCAATGCACCATGATTATTTTGGTAAAGTGATACTTTGGGGAAATGAGAGATTCCTTGATTATCTAAATTGCTGAATGAACTTAAATCAAATGTATGTGTTAAGGTGTTTACATACAACCGTGATAGCATAATTTATTAATCACAATATTCACGAAAGTTCACAAAAAACGGCTTCATTCTGAAATTTGTTCACGCTTCTATGTAACTACTATTTACATTCAGTTAGAACTAATACTAAAATGAAATGTAACACGTTAGTTTATGATAAAAATAATACAAGATTAATTATTTCAATTAGGAGACAATTTCTCATAACCTGACATAACATTCAGCAATATAAATAATCAAACATTAAAAAGGTATGCAAAACGAAGTACATAGAGAGGGGGAAAAGTTACCTTCTGCAGAGACCGACCAGCACCAAACATAGAGAAACAGACACAGGAAACAAAAAAATGGTGGTTAATCAATGTAAAACTATTTGCTATAACAAATCTGTAAAAGCAACTAAATTACATGTTGATAGAAATAGATTGTTACATTGGTTTTAACATTAGCAACTGATAGTCAATCACATTCTATATTTATCTTTAAAAAAAAAGACTACTTAAAATACTATTGTAATTTCTTATATCCTGTAAAATAGTTTAATAATCAATATAATTTGGATTTTTAACCTTCCAGCAATATGATATTTCTGTTCATGTTTCTACAGGTCTTTTAACATACCCACAATCTTTATATCAGCCACACCTGTAGATTTGTATATAAGTGTTGAATACTGATTACACCCACCATGTTTGACATCAGCAATTTTATTAACTTCAAAGACTGAAGTCATACACTCGCCGTCTCACATAATAGAAACTGGTGCTCTTTAATAAACCAGAGGTGGCTTTACAGCAAAGTAGACAGAAAAAACGAGAAGAGATAGAAAAGGAGAAAGTATTTTTGTGTTAAGAATTATAATATTGCATCTAATATTACCATGCATAGTTTAATTTATTATACACAGCTTTAAATTTAAAATATTTTCCCTGCTAGATTCTACCATAAAATCAATGTGTCTTTTTTACACCCATTTCAATCAATTTTTTACTGGAAATGTTATTTACATTACAGAGGTATATATTAACAATAAAATTCAAAACTGATGTTCAATTTAGCATTCTTTCTTTCCTTAGAAAGATAAAATTGAAATTAATTTTGTCTGCAATTACTAGACAGGGAATCTTTCTGTAAAATACGAATTGTTTACCTACATTATAACAAATGGGAATGAAGTAGAGATTTCTTTTGAAACTCTTCTAATGCTTTTATTGTTAATTACACCTACCCATTTTTCTCATAAATGCATAAAATCTATTGCCTAGTAATTATTATTACTGGAAGGCCAATAATAATCTAATTCATTATTTTAAACCATGTTAGATATTGACTCCTTTCTTTTTTTAAGTAAACTATTTTCTTTACTATTTTAAGGAATTCTAAAAATTTTCGGTAAGCAATGCAAAGAACAATACTATATTTTTGAAAAGTATTTACCAGTTTCTTTTCCATTTTGGCTTTAATGTCTCGTGCAAGGGTGTAAAATGCTTCTTCGACGTTAATGCTGGATTTAGCAGAGGTTTCCATGAACTTGATTCCATACTCAACAGCTAGTTGTTCTCCTCGCTCCTTTGATACTTGTCGCTTTTCTTTGAGTTCACACTTGTTGGCTAGCAACATTTTTTCAACATCTGCTGATGCATTTTCCTCAATGTTCCTAATCCAATTTTTTATATTCTCAAAACTCTTCTCATTGGTCACATCGTAAACTAACATTATTCCCATTGCACCACGATAGTACGCTGTAGTTATTGTACGAAACCTTTCTTGGCCAGCTGTATCCCTTTAAAACATTCAGAAAAATGTATAGACAATAATATATGCGATATTTCTAATTTTTAACCATTCAATCAATTGTTTGATTAATACAGTCATTTTTCTCTGTAATTTGGAAGTCACTTTACTTTTTGATTCACACAATGCGTTACTTACCATATCTGTAGTTTTATTTTCTTGCCATCTAATTCTATCGTTCTTATTTTAAAATCAATTCCTGAAAATAAGAAATAAACTTGTAATTCAAATATGCAAGAAGATTGTCCTTGAATGGTTAACCCTTAGAACTCAAGTAGCAATTTCAAGGTGCCATAAAAAATTGCCACACTATTATTTAAAACAATTTTAACATCGCTATCTTACATCTACAAAATTGATAAATATTCAACAGTGGTAAGAACGAGTAACAGTAAAAAAAATCCCACATACACAAGATGAAATAATTCATATAGAATGAAAATATCCTAGGTTAGAAGAAATGCTTTCTAGTTAAAACAGCGTAGAGTGCAAAGGGCTAAGATTACAACTGCATTTTTAGTATATGTATATATATTTTTTCACATAAATTTAAATAAATATTCATAGACTAATTGTGATAAAGAAACAAGCAAATACATAAATATGTATCTTTATATAATTATCAATAAAACAGGTGCTAGATATTTTGTTTACACATGTTGCACAATATATACATAAATATTGGCATATCAACAATAATTTATAAATAACTATGTAACATACAAATTACTATGGAGGGATAGATAAACAACGTTAAATATCTCTCGATGGTAAATAAATAAATATGTACTATTAATATCAGCCTACTTAGAAAAACCTCATGTGCTTATGTATACACATACAAGTACATATAAATTTCAATATGAATTAACAATAAATTGGTTGGTGTTAATAATTCTAATAATAAACAAATTGCTCGAAGCAGACTATTTTTATCAACATTATCGTGTCTTAAAAACTGTATTTGAAACTGACTGTACATAAAGAAAAGCATAAACACATTTCTGGCACAGCAAAGGACTAAAAGATGTAACAGGTTGCACACACATTGACTATTTACTTGGAAGGTGCACAATTTGGTCGTCAACCTTCTACCTCGAAACTCAAATAACCGGACGAGTCAATAAATCCAATTACAAAATAAAAATATGCAGTTTCGAGCTCCATCGGTTACAAGGGCAAAAATAAAAAAACAGACAACCATAAAAAGTAGACTTATCGAGAGGTACTGAATCCGATTGTAGGTCTATCATCTATGAACTTAGATAACCGAAAAGTCAGCTAGAAAATCATATTGCGGAGCGTGCTCTCCTTCCCATGATCTGTTAATTGACGGTAAAAAGAGCACGAAAATAAAGGGAAAGACAAAACGGTCGAGAGAGAGAGAGAGAGAGAGAGAGAGAAGAAGAGAGAGAGAGAGAGAGAGAGAGAGAGAGAGAGAGAGAAGACAGGAAAAGAAAAAAGAGCGAAGGATACTTACCAATGGTTGAGATGAAGGTCGTATTGAAAGCATCTTCGGAGAACCTGAAGAGGACGCACGTCTTGCCGACCCCTGAGTCACCAATCAGTAACAACTTGAACAAATAATCATATGTCTTCGCCATTACCCTTTGCTTTCAGTCCCTCTCGTTTTCACGTGTTCCTGTCCACAGTTCTTTTTATTCTTTCTTTCTTTCTGTCCGTGTTCAGTCCCTCCGAATGATCTTTCACGAGTGATCGTGATCCTTGGAATTCCGATGACGCACCCTTCAAAACTGAAACGAGCGCACCCCGCGGCGTGGCCCTATTTATCGCGATAAGATCGGACTCACCGAAGGCGCGGAGAACAGATTATCACTGGAATATGTTTGGATAAGGCAGAATTCGCGTAATAGTGCACGTAAAAACATCTGTCAGAAAAAGCGATGACAGCCATCGGTAAGTACAACTTTTTCTCTGCTGTTGTGGCCAGCCTTCTGACCGCACCACAGGTGATGCGCGCGTGTGTATACGCGTACGCAACACGTGTGTCGGCCGCAAGCCGCGCTCCCATGAGAAAACATCGACGTGCATCCTCATGAAATCTCTACATTCCCCGCTATTCCCCCTCGCTTCTCTTTTTCTTTTTATTAAAACAACTAATGCAAACGACAGATATCGCATTCTTTCGAATTAATTTGATATGTAAATAAACGTTTTCAACGAAAATATTTGAGGTTAGGTCTGCTGTTAACTTTTTGAGGCACGGTATTATTAAAAGTGTCCCACCTTTTTAATACGGCAATATGCACGGTAGGATATTTTTTTATCCATCTCGAAATTTTACAATTGCTACGTGCAATTTCATTTTCTAAAATTCCGTGCCTCAAAGAGGTAACCCTTTCATTGCGAACAGCGCCTTTAGACGTTCATTTAGAGTTGCTCTCTCTGAACGAACAGCGCCTTTAGGCGCCGTGCATTTGTTATCGATAATTGCCCAATAATGCCTATTAAGTACGCTTCTTGTGCAGATTTTTTCACACAATTGAATACAATTATCCTGGAATATAATTTTTCGAACGGAAACACGATTCGAATGTAAAGATTGTAACGTTGAATTGTGTATTGAACTCTGTTTTAAATTACATCGTGCCTCATATCATCTTTGCATATATCATGATCAATTAAAGTGTTAAGAAAGACGCAAAGAACATTTCCACAAAGGATAAAGTTACTTCAAATGACTACGAGATTCATCCTTTTTAAGGAAGTATGATATTTTAGTAACATCCTGTATAAATTACTGTTCATTTTTCTTACCGTTTTGTACCATCTATAAATCGTATAGTTTCAGGCTCGAAACTCTCCAATCGGACAACGTGAATAGAAACCTTATTTGTAAGATAAAAACACGTTTCTTTCGAATACTTAAGAGTATTTAGTCTTATCGTTACTTTATTTTCAATAAAATGGTTGAAGTCAAGACGAAAAAGCGAAAAGTGTCGAAAAAAACAAAGAAGTCGTGGCGTAAACACGTGGATATACAAGATGTTGATAAATTCTTGGACGATACCCGACAGGCAGAAAGGTTAGGTTCGTTTTCAAATCATAAGAACGACGATTTATTTGTAATCTCTACAAAGCCAGAGGTTCTCTCAAAGAAAGCACGTCGTCAATTGTTACAATCTAAGGAAGCACGATGTTTTAATATTTTAAAGCCGCATTCAGGAGTTCCGGACCCGATTACAAAAAGAAATCGTGTTAGAACGAAGGAGGAAAGAAAGAATCCTATTCTTTTGAAAAAGGAAGCTCTTAGGAAAGCTCAAGGTATTGTAAAATTGAAAGACAGACTGAGGTTAAAGAATAGAGCTATTGCAGAAAAGGAAAGATTGCTTAGGCCAAAAAGGGGTGAGTTTAAAGACGATGTCTGGAAAGAGAAAACTGATAATGTAATTAATACAGAATGGTTGTCTGGGGACACCATAAGGCATACATTGTCGCATTTTGGTATGAAAAAGAAGAAATTGCCCAAATCGTTGCATAAAAAGCCTTCTGTTTTACCAGCAATTGAAGTTCCACATCCAGGAACATCTTATAATCCTTCATATGAGGATCATCAGAATTTATTGCATGAAGTTGCTGAAAAAGAGTTGGAGTTAATAAAGGAAGAGAAACACTTAGAAAGGGTTACCACAAAAATGTTCAAAAAGGTATAATATTAGTAATGCAAATTGATTAAATTTTAGTAAATTGTAAATTATTTAATTTATTAAATTAGTAAATTGATTAAAGTCCCTTGTTACAGGTGTCAGTTGTAGAAAAAGAGAAGAACTTTATGAACGAAATGTCAGAAGGTCTAAATCTGGAGAATGAAAATGTTATTGAAGACATCAACGAAGATACAGATGTGAAATCTGTAAATCCTCCTGTAAAGAATGCAAAGAAAACTCGTCTTCAAAGGCGTAAACAAAGGGAACAAAAACAATTAGCACACAGGATTAAACAAGAGAAAATAGAGAAGAAGAAAGTTGCAGACATTTACAAGTTGAAATTGTTGGATAAACAATTGACTAAAAAAGAAAGTAAACTGAAAATGCTGAGGGAGAAAAGGTTAAAGCATAAAATGCTTAGAGTCACAGACCCTAAAGTTCTTAGTAAAGTGAAATTTGAGCCTCTAGACCCTGTTTTTAAATTATCAAAAGAGTTAACTGGAAATTTACGAAATACTGCACCAGCTGGTAATCTATTGAAAGACAGATTCAAATCTTTACAACAAAGGAATATCGTGGCTCCCTCTGTGATAAAACTGTTAGTATATACATATAATTTACATAGTTATTGAATATTAATTTACTGAATACAATGTTCTTTCTTTTTTTCAGGACACGAGATAAGGCTCGAGTGAAACGATTTATAAAGCCAGATCACAAAATCGATGAGACTGCTTTGAAAGTATAAAGTATAGATATTTAATGTTTATAAATGTATATAGGATAAGTATAAATACTTCTGAACACATAACTGAAATTGTGTTTATTAATTACATGCAAAGTTTGAATCGAGTTAATTATTCTGTTAGTTTAAAAAAATGTATCTATTTGTTATTCCGAATAGGTTTAGAAAGGAAACACATAAATTATTATTAGTCAAAAAAAATAAAGATAGACATCAAAATCTTTAAAGAAAGGTAATAGAAAATCATAGATAAATTTATGTAAATAATAATTAAGTAAAAACAGCGGACTTCATTCTTCCTTAATCACAAAAGATGGTTCTTTATCGTCTAAAGATTCAGTTTCTTTAACTTCTTCGTATTCCTCTTCACTAGATATCGTCGCAGTATTAAAAATTTCATCGAATTCTTTTTTATCTGATACACTACTTTTAGTGGACAATTCAATTTCCTCTTCTTCAGAAAAGCTTTCTGACTTCATCTGAATGTGGTGCAATTAGAAATAAAACTAACATTTGCAGTATGTGCATACAGGGTGTTCACGCTAGTGTTTCCCTTGCAAATAATAAATATTATTCTTCTAAAAATGAAAGTGACTTTCAATTTTTTTTACATTTTAGCATGAACACCCTGTACAATTGAATGAAATTTTAATTACTTTATCTAAGATTGCTCTAGTAGACTCTGCTGTCTCTTCAGACACAGTCAGTATATCAAAATCATCATCAGGCATATCTTGTACGTCTTCTACACGACAGTCTGTTTCTCGTGGAATACTTTCAATCCTTAATATCAAAATTTTCAATTACTTTTCTTTATAAATTGAAATATGCAACTTCGATTATTACTTACGATTCGACAGTACTGCATCGAAACTTAAATTGCCCTTTAAAAATTTTATTTCTTAAACATGAAAGTAATTTGGGATAATTTGATTCAATTTGAGGACACTATAAAATATCAAAAGTCTTTTCTGATTTATCTTTCGTAATAAAATATATATTACATATATATCGACATAGATACCTTAAATAAACGTGCCACAATATACTTTATGTCATAGAGTGTTTCTACAACTATTTTTATTTTACAGTCTATCCTTCTATCTAAATATTTTGCAATGTTTATTTTGGCTCTTTCCTTGTAGAGTAAAGTTTGCAGTTTTGCTAAAATAAACTTGGTAATCTGTTCCTGCTTTCGAGCATTACTAATTGCTATTAATATGATCGATTCTGCTGCAGGATCAGGAACAGTAATACCAGATGTATGTTCTTTCATTCGTTCATATTTGATTTTTAAAGCTTTCAATACTGAATGTTGTACTTTCAACGTTACTATATTACGTTTTGCATTTGAACGTTCAACAGCAATGTTTTTTCTGTGCTCGACAGACGTATTCCTATAAAATATAATTTTGCAACATAAATCAGAAACTGATCTTGGTCGATTATTACTTGCAATCTATTTCTATTTTTCTTTTCATTGAAACTTCTTTTGACAATTGCGACAACTCTTTCTGTAACATTATATTTTCCCGCATTAATCTCTTATTTGGAAGACTTATGAATTTATTAGTTTCAATTTGGAAGTGAGATGCTAAGTCGAGAAGGTAATTGTATAACTCGTGCTTGAGCCTAGAATAAAGTCCATCATATAATCAGTGAAATGAAATTTTTTGATCTCTGTGTAAAGCATATAGCAATATGATACATTTCTTTATCAAATTCAAATTTTCGCCTAATTCCCTCTAAAATTTCTTGCACTTCTTTCTCATACTTTATCATTCGTTCCTTGTTTTCTTCCAATTTTTCTTGCAAAATGCTTTGCACTTTTTTAAAATCTTCCAAACCATTAATTTTTGAATCTAGAAAAATAATATTTGTCATTTAGCAAGAACAAAAAGATTATAAAAAAATATCTTTATCAATTACTCAAAATTTTTATTTGGGAAACTAATTCTAATTTCTTCGCCATGTATTTCTGTTGATACAATTGTATGTTGTTATTATGAGTTTTCTTGTCTTGTATTCGATCATTTTCTACATTATTAATTTGACTTTTTAAATTCTTAATCCTGCTATTTTGTGCATTAACTTGTTTAGTCAGAGTTGCAATTTCATCAGCTGTTTCTGCATCCACTGTGAACATAAGTTCATTGGTAATGTCCATTCCTTCTGATAGCTCATTATTTTGATCTTTCAACCTGCATGTTTTTCAATATTTAATATTTTTTTATAGATTACCGAATATAACATAGTTTTATTGTTAACCTTTTTATTCTATTTTCAATGTCTTCGATACGAATATCGTAAAACGTTCTTTGCATATTAATGATTGTTGGCGTATACTTTGATTTTTCATTCTCGTAAGATTGCAATTTCAGTGGTAAGGATATATTTCCTTTGTCCCGTCCTTGTAAATCCACCATTTTTACTAAATCAATATGATCCTTCAAGTATACAAAAAATTAAGTATACATTGAAGTCTAATTACGCTTGTAGTATCGACACGAACATTGAAACAAATAAAAGCAGATAGATAACATCCTAAATATTTAAAAAATTAAAAATCTCAATGCATCCTATATATAATCATTAATAACGATAAAATACCGTATATATTGTTATCAGTATATTTAAATAAAAAATTGAACGCGCTATCATGAACGTTGCTCACCAACTATTTTTAAATTAATGACTTCCTTTTTAATTATTAAAACAATAATAATCATTAGAGATTGCATTTCATTAATAAATTCACATTATGATAGCATTTTAGGAAGATTAATTGTGGTATAATTGTCTATAATATATAATACGTTAGCGAACGTTTGTTTAAACATATACGTGGTTTATTGCATTCTAGAAAATGTTCCAAATTTGCATAGATAAAAAACAAGGTAATAGTCGATACAATTTACTACGTTAAAAACATTGTTTTTTCTAAAATATATAATATTTTATGGCATTAGTTTATTTTTATTTATTCTTATCATAAAAATGTTTGAAGATATATATGTATGTATGTATATCATTCTACATGTACATATATTATAATATCATATTATATACATATACATATACATATACATATAATTATAATATTACATATTATAATATATATATAATATCAATAATAATGTCGACTAATATTCTCTATTAAACTTCTATTAAGTGTACATCTTTAATTATCATCAATTTATTTTGAATTGTTATTTGTTAATGTATGTTGTATGATAATGAGAATTACTTGTACACGCGTTTATGTACGGTACTATTATATTGGTAACAATGATTAGGTGGTAAATAAAAAAAAAGCTTATTGTTGTCACCCGATAAACGAACTGATGATTTTTATTTAAGTACGAAATATATCCTTCGTGTTTGACGCATTCAGAAATATAGTTTACAAAAGTTTCATTATCACGGTTACGATAAGTGGACTATGATGATTGTTTAGAGGTTAGGTCGCTGAGGGACTAGAGTATGTGTTTGTGGGTAGAGAAATAATTGCGCATTATCAATTGCAAGACCGAGTTTCTTTGTACCAGAGAATTTATGTTTCTATTTACTGTTATGCTCAAGTGATATTTATATGATTTGCAGCCAACTTCAATTATTCAACGCACAGAATCTACGGATACTGGAATTTTCGAAAACAAACATTCGAGAAACAGCTGATTCGTTCGTAGTTAACTGTGTAATGTTCTCGCACGTTTGATAATCAAAAAAGATTGTAAAACGTTATCGTCTTAGCATGTGAAAAACAACATTGTTTTCGGCAATGACGAGAAATCATTAGGGTGATAACCGAAGATGTTCGTTGACGTGTCTCAATGACGTAACGTTGTCTTTCTGCAACGAAAGTTCGAATTCTCGTGAAACATACCACAAAATGAATTCAAGGAGGTTCTTATCAAGCTGTTCGAATTAAAAGTAAGAAAATAATTATCTTTTTTTTACACCTGATACAAGCTTGTTCTCCATTCTTGTTTAACGTGCGCAAAAATTTAGGTTAGAGAGCACCGAGAATTGATATTTTCGAAATTATTGTACACAACGTTTATGTGTCAAATGTAGTTGGCAAGTTGAAGTTCCTCAGTTAGTACGTTTATGGAATAAAAATTTTAGTTTGTATAATAAACAATATTTTATGTTAAATGTTCTTTTAATGATCTCTTTCTGATAATTGATTATAGTATATTTTTGTTTACCACTAAATTACATGGTTCTCTACTGTGAGCATCTGCTTTTTGAAAACGATTTGCAAGTGTGCAAGTAATCCATAAAAATTCAAATTAGTCTTTTTATACGTATGTAAAATATCTGAACTAAATACGTATGCCAATATAAATATGTATGTACAATATTTGAACAGCGAACAAAATGTTTTAATAAATCTTTCATCATTCAATAAAGGTAATTTAACTGTATTTAATTATTATATTAAAAGGTATTTTTATTTTTGTTAAAGTCAGTTTAACAGGAGAAGTACAAACCACAATAAATCGAACAAGATGAAGCTACGGAAAGAGTTATTGCTACTTCTGCTTGTTATGTCTGTCGCATCTGAGTCAGAAGACCTCAAAAAGCAATCAGAGACAACTGACGAAGAACCAGAGAAAGATCTTTCCTTGGGTGGAAAGCGATTAGAACAGCTGCGCGAATTAAAGGCTGTACATGATACTATACTAAAAATTATACAATCTAATAGACGATTTCTTAGAGAGAAGATTACGAAAATAAAAGATGATGAAGAAGAAGAGCCAAAAACTAAAGAAGAAAGTTCCACAATGAGAAATGTATGGATGAAGACAAGGATAGCACAGACTAAGAATTTAGATTTACCAAATAATAATTTAAGACTGGAGGAAGTAGAACCAGAGACGTGGAACGAAGAGGAGCTACATGAGCCTCTAAGCAAAGAGACGCAAGAACCACTTACTCCGGAGCAACAAGAAGGTACTTCAATACATCGAGTACAGTGCTTTGCTTGCCTAATGTGCTTTTGGAGTCTGTACATTTTGTAGTGTTCCAAAAAACACTTAGTATAATGCATGCAATGCGTTTATAAAAGATACAAACTAAATAAATTTTTAAAAATTATATTTCAATTTAATGCTTTTATATTTAAACTTCCAGCGGAGCAAATATTTAGGAAAGCACAGCGTCTGTTGAACGTCACACATTCTAACAAAGCAGAAGCTTATGGACTACTAAGAGCAGCAGCAATTCTTGGTCATCGTGAAGCAAAATCCATGTTGGCATGGGCCCCATTGCTGGGATTGCAATTGACTTCTTTTTGGACATCCAATCAGGTCATTTCAGCTGCTTATCAAACGTTTAAAGAACTCGCTGAAACTGGACTACCTTCTGCTCATATGGTATTTATTTTCGGCTTTTGCTGTAGAGGTGTGCAAAAACCCAAATTCTGTTATTGCTGGTAACAACTGTTTTTCAGGGCTTGGGATTTTTACATGCAACTGGATTAGGCGGCGTGAATGCCTCCCAAGCTAAAGCACTTTTACATTACACAGCTGCGGCTCTCGGTGGAGATACACGTGCACATATGGCTCTCGGTTATCGTTACTGGGCTGGTGTCACGACGCCGGCTTCGTGTGAAAATGCTTTAAATTTTTACCGTAAAGTCGCCAACAAGGTCGCGGAAGAGGTCTCATTCAGCGGAGGACCGGTTATACATCGAGTTCGGCTTTTAGACGAGCAAGAGAATCCTGGATACGACTCAGGAATTTTTGATCAGGATTTAATAGAATATTATCAGTTGCTAGCGAAAAAAGGAGATATAGAGGCTCAAGTTGCGTTAGGACAGTTACATTACCAGGGTGCTAGAGGTGTTCCTTTAGACCATGCGAGAGCTATGCACTATTTTCAACATGCTGCTGACGCCGAACATCCGATAGCAATGGCTTACTTGGGAAAGGTACTAGCGGCTTCCAATTTTTTCAATTAGATTGCAGATCTTTATGCAAAATAAAAATTGTTAGCATCAATTACAGGCAAGAGAAGCCACGTTAAATTTTAAATTGTTTATACTCATTTCTTTGTCATAAATGCATAGAATCCACAGTCTATTTATAATATATGAATTTGTACATTGTGTTCTATTCGTTATCGTGTTTCTAAATTTCAGATATACTTGGAGGGTAGCGACAAAGTAGAACAGGACAACAAAACGGCATATAAGTACTTCAAGAAGGCTGCCGAGCTTGGGAATCCTGTCGGACAAAGTGGTTTAGGTCTTATGTATCTTTACGGACGAGGAGTTGAAAGGGATACGACAAAGGCTCTTCAGTATTTTAAGCAAGCTGCGGAACAGGGTTGGGTCGATGGACAGCTTCAACTTGGCAATATGTATTTCAGTAAGCCTTTCTTGAGATTCGCAAGTATATCATAGTATTGTTCAGATGTAAAGCGAAGGTATTGAAATGAGTAAGAGGCGAGATATTTTCCTTGAGAACTGGTAGAATATAGATATAACTTCTTGTTCTGACACCATCCGGACAAGACTGCACTTTCTAATTTCTACATAGATGTTTTGAATTGATAAAATATTGTTTCAATAGGTGGGACAGGCGTGAAACCCGATTACAAATTAGCTACCATGTACTTTAGTTTGGCTAGTCGGTCCGGCCACGTTCTGGCATTTTATAATTTAGCTCAAATGCACGCCACCGGCACAGGCATGACGCGTAATTGCCCAGCTGCAGTCGAGCTTCTGAAGAAAGTCACTGAACGGGGGAAATGGAGCGACCAATTAATGGTTGCCTACACAGACTACAGAGAAGGCAGGATCAACGAAGCTTTCGTTAATTACGCCCTTCTCGCAGAAATGGGATACGAAGTTGCACAGAGCAATGCTGCATATATACTTGATAAAGGGGAAACCACGATATTGTCAGAGGAAGAGGGTTTGGTCAGGGCGCTTTCTTTGTGGGCTAGAGCTGCTGCACAAGGGTACTCTGCTGCTCAGGTATAATTACATAACATTTCATCGTTAAAGGGAAAGCTTGACATTAAACCCGTTTATTCAAGAGTTTCGACGACATTGCAAAGGAACACAAGTCATTTTTAATGAATCTTTTGTGAGAGGTGTGGTTCTTAGAAAAATATTAGTAATCAGAAATACATTTTATTGAATATTTCAGAAACCATTAGAAACAAAGCACATCGTGAGTTGCCTTTACAACCCATGGCAAAGAGATCACATTTAAAAATCGCATAATTTTCTTAAAAGTGTTGTAGAAGTAGCAAATAGAATAAAAGTGGGCTCTCTCTTTTATCTTACTGCTGTTCTTTGGAATTGTATTAATAATTGAATTTATTCCGTTAGGTAAAATTGGGAGATGCTTACTATTACGGCAGAGGAACGAAAGTTAACTACGAGGCTGCAGCTAGTCACTATCGATTGGCCTCCGAGCCAGATCCGAATGCACAGGCGATGTTTAATCTTGGATACATGCATGAACGTGGTTTAGGTTTAGCGAGAGATCGACACCTGGCTAAACGGTGTTACGACCTCGCTGCAGAGGCCAGTCCGGATGCCAAAATCCCCGCCGCGTTGGCACTCATCAAACTCTCCTTCCTTTTCGGTTTGGATTATCTGCAGGAGTTTAGTCTTGTTGATCATCTGAATAAATGGGACCAGCTCTTGGGCCAGAACTGGGACTTGTATCTCATAGGACTACTCACTGGCATGCTCAGTTTAATTATTTACTTCCGCAGGCCGCAGCCACCACCTCCGCCTAGAATTAATTAGTTCTTTAAACTACTTTATCTTTTTCCTTCTTCTACTCTTTTTTTTTCTCGTTTTCCCCAGTCCGTCTCTAATTCTTTCTTTTAGATGAAGTCAAATTTGTTACTGATGGTTCATAAATACACGCACGTGCGTGCATAAGGACATGTTGTTTTCATTGAACCACCTCATTCGCACAAAAACGTTCTCGAAAAATTCTAAGAGAAATTTCGTACTTCTAGATTAACCATAGATTGTGTGTATGTGTATACGTATGAGAGAATGAGAGAGAAAGGGAGAGCATGTGTGTGTGAGGAGACTGTATTTATTTAAAGACATTCAGAACCGTTGAAATTATTTATTATTAAGTTACGCTTTTAAATTCTGAATCTTATGAAAACTTTTTAGAGTATACAAAAGTGTTTTGTATTGACTTCTATTTGAAACAGGTGATTTAATTAAAAAATTTAAAGACATTTTACCGGATGTCGACGATGTTCTTGAATCGAATGTTTCAAATACAAGGGTGTATGCTCCGTTATATTTCCTTTTTTCAGAGACTATTTTTAGTTTTTAAATTCTAAAATATTTACATTTTGATTTACATTAGATTTTTAAGTTTTCAGTTTGATATTTTTACATGTAAATGTATAATTAATTTGGAAAATATATATGTGTAACACATACGTTAACAAGTACTCGTAAGGGCTTGGTATCGAGCTGTTGTACATTTTTAAATTCGTGAATGCGTCACGAATTTCATACATGACTACAAAAGCGAACTTGCGTGAAGTTCTTAAATTTAAGAAGGCTTGGCACGTTTTAAATACTAGTGCAAAAAAGTTTATGATAATTTCGCAAGTAAGCAGCATTGTTATATTGTAAATTTGATAAGCCCTACATTGCCTAGGAATTTTACGACCGATGTCACGAGAGGCCTTACAATTATTATTATTAAAACACAGTTCATCACGATTTAACGAAATCATAGAACATGCGCGAGATGATTTTATCAGAAAATTATTTTATTTAATTGCTCGTCGATCTCCCTGTCGCCATGGAATCAAAAATTATCGATCTAACGGAGATTACGTTCACGTTGCATATCACCACGCCGGCCAACAATAATTCAAATTGATTCACCGTGTAACAATCACTCGAATTTAATTGATCAGCATGATGAAGGGTAAAGGAAAGAAACGTAAAGGTGGCAAAAAGAAGGTGAAAAAGAAATGTGTAGATGAAAGAGAGACACTGTCATATGAACAAGAGATTTTGGATAACAACAGACAATTGGCACGGTAAATATATACGCAAATTCAAGTATTAACTAATAAAGTTTTATGCTAGACTGTATCACAAAAATGTACATTGCAAAGTAGCATATAAATGTACTACGCTTTACAAATCTCTCAATAGTAATTTGAAAGGATATATATATATCAAAGAATATTGGTTCTTGTAAATATTATATAAAAATTTGAAATCTGATGTTATCTGTATATTTCAATTTCCTTGGAGTTTTAAGACAAGTAAAAGTAGAATGTGATCTTAACTATAGACAACTGTTTCAATAATTCTTTACAAGCTAGTTTGCGAACACGAAATGAAGAATTGGAGCTGGAATCAGAGCAAGTGAAAGAAAAATTTCGACAACTGGAAGAGGACAGGTCAGATGTGATCGCTCATCTGAAAAGAAACTTAGAAGAGAGGAAAGAAGAGTCAAAAGAGTTAAACGAGCGATTAGCTGCCTTGGAAGAATTGCAAAAAGAAGAACAGGCTGCCTTTAAGAAAAAGGAAGAAGCGATGGAACTCGAATATCGCACAATGGAGAACAATCTAAGCGCCGAAGTTAAATTAATAAGTGAAGTATATAAATTTCTAATATTTTAATTTAATCATTACTTGATGAATTTTTTTTTGTTTGTTATTTACGAACTTCCTGTTCGTTCACTTACATAAAATGATATTTGAACAGCTGGTAAACTAAATGCATTGGAAGATTGGCGAATAGCAAGACAGGATCTCATGCAGAAGTTTGAAATTCAAGAGAAGGAGATTATAGAGCAGGAAAAGAGGCTCCAGGAGAAACTTTATGAAGCGGAGAAGTCACTGGTCATTGGAAAAGCAATGTATGATATACATAGTGTTCGCACTATTACTGATCAGAATTTTTGTTTCCCAATGATAGCATGAACACCCTGTTCTTTGTAAATAATATAGATGTAAGAAAGTCGATTGATTATACTGTTCGATACTAATTTGTGGCACTCTGTATAATACATTAAAGGATGAAGAAAGAAATGGAAGAACGTTTAAAGGCACTTTCTGTGAGTCTTCGTAAAGCAACTAATTTGCGAGTAGCAGAGGCTACGAATCGAGCAATTCAAGAAAACGTAGCTCTGAATCTAGAACTGGACAGCTTGGTGAACACGTGCAAGGAACTCGAGATCACCAGTAGGGACAGCAAGGAAAAAGAGCATATCCTCAGATTGCAATGCGAATTGTTCGAGGCGGAATCGGCAATTACTTTAAAAGAGGCGATGAAGAAAAGAGATGTTATTCACAAATTGGCAAACGTGAGATCTCCAAATTCTTTTTATCGTTATTTGAATATGTGAAAATAGACCTATTGTAATACCGCAGGATTTTCAATCGATGTTGCTGTATTATGGAAAAGCTGAGAAAGACAATAGTCGAATAGCTTTGTACGAGTCGATTATTGAACAATTAAAACAAAAGTGTGAACAGATGGAGCAAAGAATTAAACTTCTGAAAAAATGTGTATTGAAGGCAAGAAATGACAAGGATCAATTGCTATCACAAATTAATAAGAAGGACAAAGAACTAGAGACGCTTAAGGACCTGTTCAATCGTGTGAGGAGTTGTGTCATGGAAGCTTTAGAGGTGAATAATCTTTTAAAAATTTTACCTACAATTTTGACTCTTTAGTATAATAATATAATTTTATAATATTTTTATAGCTTGAAGGAGACATTACAGGTAAAGATTATTGCGCCTCACAATTGAAACAGCAGTTTCTACAGTGCCTTTGGGAAATATTGGACAGTAACAACATTGTTAATGCTTTGGAACATACTCCATCACAGGTATATATTGTTATTAAAGAAAGTGAATTATAGAAATTGTTTAAATTATATTTATGTGTACATTTCATAGATTGAAAATATTAAGTGCCGTTATGCAGAAGGTGACCTAGGCCTTATTGAACCTTCAATAACTTGTCGATGTGAAACTGAAGGAAAAAAGGATGAAGTTGAAAATAGTGTAGAAATAAAATCTTCGGATTATTCAGTAGAAAAAGAACCATCTTTGTCAGACAGCGATATTAGTTCCAGTATTCATTCTCCAAAAGAATTAATATTCGATTGTAAGTTATAATTTCCATTTCTTTCGTTTATCTTTTTGTTATAAATAGCTGAATTTTCGATTTGTTGAATGAATCTAAGGAAATCTCTAGATATTTCTTAGGGATAATTTGTTACTAGATATGAATATGCTGATATACATACATACGTGTTATGTCGTATAGGTTAGGAATACGATATTTATTGTTTGTAAATGATTAATTTGAAGAAGTGAAAAAAATGTCTCCTAAAAAAAATCAAGCAAAGTCGGTGAAATTATTATTTAATATTTGTTAATGTTGTTGTCGAATTAATGAAAATATTAAACAGTAACTTAAATGGACGTTTAAAACTCTAAATTGTATTAATACGAAGTTTGTTTTATTTACGTTTCTCATTGTATTTCTGTTATATATCTTGCTGATTGTAAATAAATATATGTTTAGCGTAAAATATATTAAGCTTCTATTGAACATCATTAAATCATTATCGATTAACCTAAAAATTATTGTTAATTAACTCTAAATATTACATACCAAATAATTGTTTGTATTTTATAGAAACTATAAAATAATAACTAACGTAATTAAATTAATAATTATAATAATTAAATTAGGAAGAAGAAATTGAAAGAAAATAAAAAGAATGAACAGGAGAAAGATGCGCCGTACCTAGAATTAGATGACCTAGACATAGATGTACAAGAAAATGTCGCAAAAGATTTTGATTTTCTTATGAACGCTCCGGTAGTAGAAGACAATTACTTTGTTCCACAATCAGAAAAAAATTGGACCATTGATACCTCTAAATACTCAGAATATTTTACACTTGACCTGAAAATATTATCTGCAGCAATCGAATCGATTCCATTCAATGAAAACATTGAAATTGATAATAAATATTTTAGTGTAAGTTTAATCATTCTTTTAGATTTAGAAGAACTGTAAAAATTAAATTATTTGTTAATATTCGTTTAGAATGATCAGTTGACAAACATATATAACAATGCAGAACAAGGAAAACAAAAATATAATGAAATGTTAAAAAGTTCAGAAACTGAAGGTTCAAGTGATGCAAAAGATATAGAGGGGAATCAGGATTCGATAGATAATACAGCAGAGGATTTAGATTTTTTGCTGTCACTGACAGAACCTTGTTTTGAACCTTCAATGATGGTGAAATCTTTAGCTACACCTTTTAATACTGGTAAGAGTTTCAATGTTGTAGTACAACATTTAGAAAAAGAATTTTGATATGCACATTAATTCAACAAGTATCTTTTGCAGATACAAATAGAGCAACTACCTCTAGTAAACCTGTGAAATCTGCTGACCTGGAAACGTGGTTGGATTCTATTTTAGATTAAAAAAATTATCATGTTTTACTATTAATTTATAAAATAAAGATAAATGAGCCATATATCTAACAAGTGGAAACGTATTACAGTGCACACTATTTGACTATTATCATTCTAATGTATTAAAATTGGAAACAGATTTTTATTGTTAATAAATTATACTATGAGATACATTTCACGATTTTTTCTTCCTTAAGAGAATATAACCGAAAGCTAAAATAATTTTTTAGTAACAGTAATAAATGCACACGATCAGTCTATGACAGTTCTGTACTGCAATTAGTAAGGAACTTGCATAGTAAGATACGATTTCATATGTTCGTAAACTATTAGCATAATTGCACCGCCTGGTCCTAATCGCAAGATCTTTGGCACCAATCCTTTATATAAAGCTTTAAATCTGAAATAAAAAATATATTTTATATTAAAAAGAATTATTGAAACAATATAATAAGTATTCCTAATTTTTACAGATTGTCTCACCCTTCTCTATGATAAACTATAAAAATCGTTCGTATAGTTCCTCTGTACTGAATTTCACCCTGGGGTCCTTGAATACGACTTTTAGCAACGTCGAACGGTATATTCATACAAGATGCTAATGTGCCTGATACGAAACCTATGGCAAACTGAAAAGATGACTTATATACATGGTTCTACATGATATACATGATAGACTCAATAAACCAAGCAATATATATTTCAAATTATAAATGGAAGAAAGTCACAAATTAATACTGAATAGTATAAACAATCGACTTTCTTTCATCTATAATATTCACAAAATATAGGATTTCGCTTCCTGCATACACTCAGAGTGTGTAACAAAACTTAATAAACAATATATGAATATATCAATGAAGGTACAACAAGATGTACCTTAAGCAACAATTGTGGAACATATTCTTCATACACCTGCATCCATGGAAGAAGATTGTGGTAAGTTCCAAAGTAGAATGCATTGAAAATACTATTCCGCATTACTGTGGCAGATAAACCTTTATTGATACCATTCAATCCAAACCCTTGCTGTGTCAGAATTCGTTGGGTTACAGCATAGGTTGATAGACTGTATTTGATATGCTTGCGATCAGACTGCATTTGTACTTTCACTACTTCGAATGGATTTACTAAAATACCCTCTGTTACACCTGTTAAGAAGCCTGCATAATAAAATACCTATAAAGGAAAATTGTTTTATCAATAGTTGTATAAACTATTTTCATAAAATAGTATTTATGAGTACAGATATCATTTAGATATGATATGAAGATATAAACACTACTTAGCTGATAACATTATTATTAGAGTGTGTACTTTATGCATTTATGAAAAGAATGAATAGATAGTATAGAAAATAGTGAAGCACGTTTAAAGAATTGTAAAATGTTGTTATTCTTTTTGTAACACGTTAGGATTCTTAATAAAAACTTTTACTTAACTTCTGTATCTTGCAAATTAATAAACAATTTTTTGTTACATAAGAATCTGAAGTTTAATTATTGTTATTGCAATAGTTAAAAGATTCTATTTTGTTTTATTTCATAGAAAAACTTATCCTATTACACATACCATTGTTTTTGATGACCTATCACTAAATAGCTTTTTATACTGCTCAAAGGAGAAGAACTGAAAATGATTTGTTTTGATTATTACAAGAAAAATATCAATTGCAAACCTGCATTTATTCGCTGCAAGTGCACAGCACACTGTTCGCATAAAATAAAAAATTACATACTTTCACAGCTCTTTTTGGCGTTTCCATAAGAATTGGAGGTAGTATACCTTTCCAGAATGCTGCAAATCCTTCATTTACATACATTTTTCTCATACAGTCACGAATTCCTGTGTTAAAAATTTTAACAAAAAATGGGTATATAAATAATAGAAAAAAAAGATACTGAAGTGTTAAAACAGAAAGAAATAAATCAATAAAAAAAGAAAATTAAAATAGGAATAAATACAAATTAACGATACAATGCCTGTATAGTAAAGAGCATCATTTTGTGCAATTTTGACCTGCAGTTGGAAACGTGTTTTAATTAGATCCATTGGATGCATTATGCAGGCTTCTACGAAACCTGCAGAACCTCCTGCACCTATCTGAATAGCAGCTTCTCTTACAAAACTTTGTTTTTGTTGTACAGTTTCTCTGAAAGTCATATTGCTGCAATCACTGCTGTACGTATTTGTTATTAGCCTTTTTGTACTGTTTTTGTGTAGCAAATGATCACTATTTCTTTTAATAGTTATGGAATATTATTTTCTGTACAAGTGATCTTCTAATTTCACTGCATTCCCTAAGATAAACATAAAAATAACTTAAAAATGCGATAGGATAATTAATAAAAATGTTTAAACAAAATACGACAAGAATTTTTAAAACAATATGATATGTAATATAAAAAATAATTACACGCTTAGCAAACGTTTTGTACAATGAGATTCAGAAACGAATGGAAACGAAAATTACGTAAATTTTGTGGGATGTTAAATATGATGTAGCAGTATCCTAAAATACCTTATCTTGACGTGCATTGCGTAATAAAAAAATAATAAAATATTTGATTAGAACTACGCCACTAAATAACTTATTTATATATTTCTATGATGTTACATTATTTCGTATGAAATAATTAATCGAACGTACGAAATATAATAATCTTAAAAATTAAGGTACTTCAGAAGGATTTGTAATTACAATATAAAACTAGTTCTTATGTGGGTACAAATTTTATTCATGCACATATACACAAACGTACGTATATAAATGTATAATAAAGATAGAGAAACAAATAACTTCAAGAATATTGTCAAAATACTGTTTAAACAAATTCACATTTTTTTTGTTGTTAAAAAAAATGTATACTTTAAGTTTATTCATTTTTCAAACAAGCTAAGTCAAGGTCAATGCAGCAGAACCATACATGTAGAAAATACATTTTATGCAATGTCATCAAACTTTTATTAGCTAATTACATGAAGTTACAAGACAAAATAAGAAAATTTCAAACGTTCCCTAAGAAGTTTACAGTATTGACTGACAGAGGTGCTGCTAAATATTTTTAAATGATATCTAAATAGATAACGTTTATTTTTTTTATTTTTTTTTCTTTACATACGCACCTAAAAGCCACTTTGTTTTAATAATAGACAAATTATGCCATTCAACAATATTATTTTATGCAAAAACTCTGAACGAAATAAATCTCTTTCGCATTGCAATATACAAACTGTGTATGTATATTATTATTTAAATCATGAACCATGTTTGCGTAACATTGAGCGATTATAGTACAAGAATTTTAGAAAGGCTAATTCAGTAGCGTTAACAAAACCTCGTGCATAAATGGTTAAAAATAGATATTCAAAATGTTCGGTTAATCAACTTTTTCAACTTGCACAAGCATACGCAATTATAGTTACAATGACGTTCATTGTGATAAGTCTTCGGCGATGGGATCAGTTAATTAAACAGATAATTTGATCGGTTACTGAAGCGACCGTAGATAACAACGAATTTCTTTGTTCACCTTCGTGATATTCTAACTATTCTGCGAGGCGGAGTGTACTCAAAACCTCGAGTCATTATCGCGGCCATTTTGTTGTTAGATATCCTAACAATCTTCTCTATGTCAAGTCTTCATCGTCGGGAGTCGCTCTGCTGATGAATAGACAGCCACAAGGCGTCATTTTAGTTATATCCGCTTCGTAGTATAGATATGGAGGCTAGGCGAAGAAAGGTTTGTTTTTACTATTTTGTTGTAGTAGTGTACCTTCGCTTGAACTGTTCCAAGATATTTTTTTTTGTGTTGTACGAAAATTATGGGATTTTGCATATAGATCTGTGAAAAATGATTACTTAATATAACCTATATTTAGCGGTATATAATCTACGTTCTAAAAATGATATATATATGTATATACACTTATATAGTAAATAATAGCTGTAGATATTTCAATTAAAATGCCTTAAGAATTACTGTACATGTTATTTTAGAAAAGACGTGGACATTTTCCACATAAAACAGTCATGTTCCTTCAGCAATTAATTATGTAAGACTTTATTAAAAACTATAGGAAAACTTCAACGTTACTGTACGTTTCAATAGATATGGGTGATTTAAATGTCATAATAATTAACAGAGAACAATGTTTAAATTGTGTGATATATTAAATGCAAATACTATATTATTCCCGTGACATTTGAAATTGCGATTGATCGAACCAATCGAGACATGTTAGCAATGGTAATTTTCGATATCAAATAAGTATATTTGAAATAACAAACAGCGCGTCTTATGTTTTTATTAATGTATTGGG